>JAHZMW010000071.1:0-38545 GCA_027743745.1 Alloscopus bannaensis
AGTCTAAGTGAATTAAGCATAAAACCATATTAATTTGGTAATGCACTCGACTCTCGTGCTTTTTTATTTAGACAGTGATGAAATTTCATTACCTTCATTTTGACGAAGTGCTCTAAATACACATAACTTCAAGACGTGGATGGTGTAATATATGTAATTCACTCAAGTTCATCATGAATATAGTATATGACATAACAAACTGCACCGTGAAATGGAGTAGTCTCATTGTCAGCTAGATCAAGATGCTACTGATTCAACTCATCATCAATGAAAAACAATGCTTCTTAATCTCAGAATTCATATTCTAAAATAATGTGTCTTTTTCTTGGTGGATTGAATTCCCCTTTGTGCGAACACCTTATTTGTGCATAACGTCTTCTATATATGATGCTAGACTAATGAAGACCAACTTTCCTAAAGTTGCACAAAAAGGAGTCAGGTACAATGAGATGTGAGAGACTCTCGAGATAACAAATGGATTTCATTAATGTCTTCCAGAACATCTCAACATCAAGCATCCTCGTTCCCAGTGGAAGCAACGGCGGAGACGACTTTTTCGTCGACGGGATGTCTACGGAGGACTACGGCCAAGGGATGCTAATGAAAGGAAAGGATAATTTACTAATTGAAGAAGAGCGCAGAGTGAAAACTCAAGAGCAGCATCCACCAGAGACATCATCATCTGACGGGCTAGATCCTGACATCTACGCACAGCAAGAGAGCGAGCGCCAACCTCATTACCAACAACAATGGAATTTGTACACCACTCTGATTTTAGTGCTGATCCAGATGGTGATGATAATCTTCCAAAACATCACAGGGATTTGTATCCTCTACCCCAGTGAGCGGTCACAAAGGAAGGCATTTCTCGAGACAAGGAGCTGCGTCAAAGCTCGTCTCGCTATGCAGAGAGAAAACCAACAACAGGTAGCTCAATCTCCTTTTGCATATGAACAAGTCATTCCAACGAGAGAGAAAACTTTCACTCTTGCTGTCCCTTTGGAGTGCACACGCACTCCGTAGTAATGCACAAACTCTCGCAACTTGCCATTTCGCAACTCGGATTCGCATTTCGGAGAAGTCATCTATTTCAAGTGGTTTCTCGCTTTGTTTTTACACTCATCTCAGGATTTCTATATTTATACTTAGAATCAACAGCGGAGACATACCACACACTCTCGCATTTCTTGCAGACTTTTTCCGAGCACACGACACACACTTCAATTTCAAATTGAGCAACGAGCATGTTTTTCATTCAATTTGCAAAATATATTAGACATCGCGTACTGTTTGACATGTAGAATCCTCGCAGGAGAAAGCAGGTGGGCTGCATCAGGTAAAGTAAGAAAAGCCAGGGAAAGCTAGATTTTTAGTGTACATATTTATGTGCGAGTCCGTCTTTTAGACCATTCCCTTGTAAGCTTGTCAGAGAAAAGCTGCGTGGAGAAAGGAGAACGAAACAAATTGCATGCTTTATTCCAGATTTATTTTTACTCTTTTTTTACTCGAGAAGTTTGATACGAAACGCTACATGAAAGTTTGCTTCGTAAACAATATATAATGATTGTTTGCAACATTATACATCACACAGTTTCAATATATACCTCTTCTCAAATATACTGAAAAAATACAGAAAGGAGAGAAAGGCATCAAACGAGGTTTTCGTGTCAGAGGAAGATGGTATTTCCTATTATGTTTCATTATTATTGTTGTATACATGTCACTTCTTTCTCTCTTCCTGTTTCACTTTCTCCGTATCCCCCGCGTCGCAAGCGATATAATATTGTGTAGTTGCACACCGGGAGCAGAAGGAAAAAAAGATGCGAATTGTGTTGTTTGATGTTTCAATTCTTTCTCTTCCCTTTTCATTATTATTTCCCCTCAATTCAAATACACTTTCTTCTTTGTGTTTAACTACCTGATATTTGTCGTACATGCATAACGACACCACATGATGACTACTACGAAAAAATGAAGGAGTAAATGAAACCTTGGAGGATCTCTGCATCCGCGTTTTCTCCAGTTATGGATTTCTAAGCAAATAGTCTTTTTATATAGTCACCTAGTACAACCTCTCTTCCTCCGCTTCAAAAAATGAAATATAGGGTTGCGAATGCATTATTATAAATTATAGTGGCGACAAAGAAGTATCTAGGTTCACATCACGGGATGTAGATATTGTAAATGAGTTTATCTTCCAGAAATGATGCGTATTCTTTTTCTGTACAAAATATTCCAGCAATTTCTACCTCTTCCTGAAGAATTGAAGAGGTAGAAAATTTTAAAGGATAAAAAGGAAAAAATACCCAAAAATGGAACCCCGCTTTCTCCAGAGGAACATTGAACAAGCTCTTCAGAAAAACTGATACATCATGCATACAAAAGTAATATTTGAAGGGAAACCATCATCTATCTTCTCTTTTGCTAATGCTAATATAGGTTTTTTGTGTCATGTCTGTTGTTGCATAAAAATCGATAAGATGTGTCAGGTTTCATAATCAATACGACGTGTCTCTACTCGTGCCGAATAGAGAGAAGTGTCTTATTATCATATCTCTTTCCCACTGATGGTAAATACAGAGAAGATTTCCTATTAGGACAAAGGAAAAGCGAGGCCAACAGGTAGGAATGGGCGGATAAAAGGGAAAGAGTGAGAGAATATTTTGAAAGGGTCTCGTTCGTGTAGAAAATTTTTGTATTGTTGCCTCACACACTAACTAACTGTCAGCAACGTCTCGCCGATCCTTTTTTGTGTAACGCGAAGTGTAATAAGGGTGATGGTGTGGGGTGTACTACAAAGTTTTGACTACATTATTAAATTCGTCTTTCTTGTCATGATTTTCCCCCTTCATCCTTTTCAAGCCGAGTTTGCTGACTTCAACGAGTATTTATAGGGAGCTATGATGCTGTTCGGATTCATCAGAATGGCGATGATGTACAATACTAACAAGGACTTGTGTATGGCACTCAATATTGCCACGGTTTAAATAGCTACCATTTTCTGTTCTCTTCAATATATCACAATGAGCTGATGCTTTTAAAAATACTATATACACCATGATGCTGAATATTTTTATTAAAATCTGTATCGTAGATTGTATTACTCATTCTATTCAATTCAATCTTGTCTGAAAGTGTGAGAGCTTTATTCAGGGAAAAGTTCATAAGATGTTTCAATCACTCTCATTTATCAGAGCAGAGTGAGGAAGATGACAAATTTTTCGCATTTATCAATTTCACTTCATTTTAAAGAAATGTAATATAAAGGCGGGTAAAGTGCTTAGTATGGTATTGTATTCTTCATTTTTTTGCAATTTAGAAGGGTTTCGTAGGTTAATGTTGATTTTGCTTTTACTCTTAGTTGTCTCTCATGTAGCTGCTAAAAATTCAGAGTTTTCAAGCTAAAACAAACTTTTAGTAAATGGCACCCTTTTAGGTGTGGTGTAACGCACACCTTTGCGGCTTTTGATTTGCTCGCAGGGGAAGATGAGGTCAGACATTGTCTTTGTGAAATGGAGCCGTGCATTTAGTCATTCGAGCCATTTGGTCTGTATTGATTTTTTTTGCGAATAATGTTTGCTTAATGAGGTACATATACGTACAACATCCTCCTCCGCTGTCATTGTGTTGAACACAAACACACTCTCTCTTAAAAGCTCTTTGATCGACTTTGTGACCTTCATCACAATGCAAACTTTATGTAGCGGTGTAATCTTTATTTACTGGTCAAAGGCAACACGAACACGATCCTGAATGAATGTGTTTGTTTAGCTCACTCTTTGCTATTGCTAAGTGAGAGGAGGATGCAACTCTAGAATTTTTGTATACTTGCCCGATTGATAATGATTATAATGAGCGGCTGTTTTTACCCTGTAGTATCTTATCTATAAAAAATGTCTATTTTCTGATGTAGGAGCGTCTCCTCCTTTCTGTTCTGCCGAGACATATCGCGGTCGAAATGAAAGCGGATATTTCGGAGAACTTCTCAAGAGACGGAATGTTTCATAAAATCTACATCCAAATTCACGAAGATGTGAGTATCCTTTTTGCAGACATTTGCGGATTTACCAGGCTCGCCGAGCAGTGCACTGCTGAAGAGTTGGTGAGATTGTTAAATGAGCTGTTTGCGAGGTATGAAACTGTAACCTTTTCGTAAGATGTTTATGCCTATCATTTGCCCCCGCTCTCAATATCTCCATTTCTGTGAATGACAGCGGCCGCCCCCTCACTTCATGTGTCACTTGTTGACGCGTGTAGTAAAACGTGAACTTTGTATATTACCACATGCCATAAATAAATGACTTGCTTTAAAGGTGTATGAAGCAAGAAATTCAAAGTTTCAATTTACTCCATGTATTGCTCAAACAGGTTTGATCGGCTTGCCTTGGAGCATAACTGTTTAAGGATCAAATTATTAGGTACAATCTTATTTGCTCAAGCATTATACATTAAATCCGGTAAATTTTAAGGATTAATATTTTGTCTGAATCGTAGGTGACTGTTATCACAGTGTATGCGGACTTCCAGAAGCGAGGGTTGATCATGCACATTGCTGTGTCGAAATGGGAATTGATATGATTGAGGCAATAAGGTAAGAGAACACTGAGTGAGTCACGTTGAGTATTCTGTAAATACATGTTTTGCAACTCCCACAGAATGTGTGGTGACGCGTTTTAACCACTTCGCTAATTACACATCGTACTAATTAACATTTTTTATACGCACAACCAATACACGTCCATATGTGTGCAGCCACCCACGGACTTTTCACACTATCGAATTTGTTACCACCTTTTAGTAATTACACTGTGATGAAAGTCAAAATTCCACTTTTTCCCGTTTCGTCAGAGCTGCAGGCTTCAAACGCGTATTATACCCGGCACACACTCTGTGTTTTCGCTTATTTCACTTGACGCATTAAATGACAAAGGATCTCTCATATGTCTCTATATAACCTTAATTTCCTATAAAGAACTCCGTAGGGAGTAAAATTACATTATACCTTTCAGAACTCATTTGATGTCTTTAACACGAGCGTGTGTATGTATATATATGCTTTCTCTTTCAGTTTGGTTCGTGATATGACTCACGTGGATGTGAACATGCGTGTTGGTATCCACTCTGGTCGGGTCCTTTGTGGTGTTTTGGGTTTGAAGAAGTGGCAGTTTGATGTGTAAGAACATATAACGATATTTCGATGCAGTGTACAAATATACCACGCCATCTGCTACCTTCCGCCTTTCACCTGAAGAAACCTTTTGGTGAAAGCAATAATTCTGAATTCTGATGAAAAACCATTATTCCTTTTAGGTGGTCTGTCTCAGTCTCTTTAGCTAATCACATGGAGAGCGGAGGTACAATCAAATGGCATATAAAAATTATATTTAGAAAAGAGCGAAAGAAAATAACTTCTGTTTTTTAAATTTCTAAATGTCACCAACTAAACTTCATCACCACCAACAGGTTTACCTGGGTATGATGCATAAAGAGTTTATTCAATAATTTTTATTATTTGCACATTTCACAAACAATGTGCCAAGATTGTGTACAAAAAACAGTATCAAATAATTAACTTTCTCTGTTTTCTCACCCAACTTTTTTCTTGGGGCAATCGCAGACGAATCCATATAACGAGCGAGACGCTCTCCTTCCTCAAGTCGGATTACGAGGTGGAGAAAGCCAATGGAATAGAAAGGGATTCTTTCCTGCGCGACCACAACATTGAGACGTGGTTCATCGTGAAAGCAAAGAATCCATATCCTCGTACTAAACCTACGAAGAAGAACAGTACCTCTACAAAGCCCACTAGTTACAACACAGTGGCAAAAGAACTGAGACTGATGGGGCATCACAAGTAAGAGCTTGTAACACAAGTTTCCTTTAAAAAAACACACGACATCCTTCACATATTAAATAAGAAACATGATCATCCAAGGAGGTCTTGATCTTTTGCTCTAAATTAACTTTGAGAGAGAGAGAGTGACTAATACTAATGCTCTCATCCACTTTGTAGGCCACTTATTGTTCAATCCATGGTGGATTCTAAGATGACTCGCTCCCCGTCGTCGACCACTCAACATGACTTAGGCGAGGATGGCGGAACGACGAGCACTCATCGCTATTTGATTCCTTCCGAAGAGAATCAACAAATAATTACTGAAGTTAACGAGTACCTCGCTCGAGCCATAGATGCGAGGAATATTGAGCGGTTGAAAAATGAAAATATTCATCCAGTCACATTAAAATTTAAGGACTCTGAGCTAGAGAAAAAAGTATAAAACTTTGATACTTTTTAATTTAACTTTCTTTTTCTTGTCTCATACATTTTTGTTGTAATTAAGTTTACCTTTTATGCATTTTTTATTCTTTCTCCAACCCAAAGTTTACAGATAGCTTAACCACGGCAGACTCGAATTTCTCGTTGGTTTCATACACGCTCGTAATCGTCTTAGACATTATCTTCGCTTTTGCCTGGATTACCTTACACAATCTCAGTGGTGCCCGGACGGATTGGGGTATTGGCTTGGTTGTGTTTTCAATAGCGGTTTTTACTCATTTTGTAATGGGCTTGGGATTAGTGTTCCTCGACCGAGCGTACAGGGTGGATCGCAGAAATAATCATGTGAGCTCCTTCTTGAAGTTATTACTAACTTTTTTTTAAAAAAAATCTACGTTTGCCTAAAAACACTTGACTCAAATTTTGTCCACGGAAAGAGTGGAAGAAAAACGTTAACGATCTTTCTCTTTTCCAGACGTGTGGTGATACTCAGCCGTTTTACAAGCGCTTGCTCACCAATTACGCAACAGTCCAAGTTATCCACGTAATTGGTCTCATGTACATCTACTCGACGCAGTGGTACATCGGAGCTTTTATGATCCAGTCGGTAATAAACTAATCCATGAACCTTGCCTTTTAGATGATAAGTGGTGTAGTTTCCGGCAATCTATGCAGGACCGCCTGTGACGCGTCCCCAATGAAGATTGGCTCATGATGGTCTGACTTAATTGCAGGAAATTGACCCTAACCTTGTTCAAATTGTCAATGGTACTATTGGCTGCACACCACAAAATGTCACGATGATGGGAGACACTCTGAGCTTCCAGAATTGTGTAGAGCAAAGTAGCAGCTATATACTCCATGTGCTCATCTTGCTGCCTGACGTAAGCATAAGCATAACATAAAGCATACTTTGTATTATATTCCTTCCAAGTTTTGATGGAATTGATCTTTTTCTTTCTCAAGTTTATATTCATATGCACGTTCATAGTGTAATGAATGTATGATTTCTCAACTTTGGTTGTTATTCTTTTTTCCCTTTTCTCTACAGCTTCTCTTCACTCATGTTACGCTTATCTTAACTTCTCAACAACAAGTACTCTTCACCCCTTTGGCAAACAATTGTGGAGTGAAAGTGATTCTGAATGGGCTGCTGATCATAGGCTTTCTAACCTTTTTCAATTTTGAACTCCTCGAAGTCTCAGATCAACTTCGGCGCATCCTCTTCTTTGGCAACCATTTCCTCGCCTATCCATCCAAGTGCAGGTTGCCACTCGACCTCCTCCTCTTCTACCTTACGCTTATTATTTACTCACGACAGACTGAATGCTCATTGAGACTGGATTTCTTATGGAAAATACAGGCAACAGGTGAGAACATCACCACCGTCTGCTCACCATATTTTTTGTGGTGAAAGCAGCAGCTTTCTCTGCTACTTTCACCAAACTCCCTGTGGCTCATAGGAGCTCACTTTTTATGCTCCTATGAATATTGCATTCAGCGTCTAATGCGGATTTCATGTTTCCCCAGAGGAAAAAGAAGAAATGGATCGTCTGCAAGCACATAACCGGAAACTCTTGGCAAATATCTTACCTGCCCATGTGTGTGACTACTTTCTGAAGCAAGCTGGCAGTCAGCGAGATGTACGCAACATGCCGTATAATATACCTGAAACACCTTTATAAACTAGGAATAAACACTAATAGTGTGAAATGATGCAATGAAATTTGTTTGTGTTTCCCGATTGCGACTTTTCCACGTACGTAGACCTTTAAATAAACCCTTCCTAGAATGGATGCGGTGATAGAACAATGAAATTGACACCTTTGGGTATAATAATGGTTTAAGTGTTGTATGCCTGACTTTTCAGGGCTGACTGCAGCCACGAGAGACTTGACCAACTTCACACATGCCAATGCTCTCATAGACTATGCTCTGAGGATCAGGAGCCAACTGCAAAAGATCAACGAGCACTCCTTCAACAACTTTAGGCTTCGTGTTGGGCTCAACATTGGGCGAATTGTTTCCGGGGTCTTGGGTGCTACAAAACCGTCATTTGACATTTGGGGGAATATTGTCAACGTTGCGAGTAGAATGGAAAGGTACTCTTTACTCCTTTACGCTTTACAAGATTTACAAGGTTAAATTAAAAATAACGTTGGTCTTGTATAGTTGTGGGGAAATGGACAAAATCCAAGTCACGGAGGAACTTGCTGAGATCCTCAAGCCCAACTTTGAGCTCGTCAAAAGGGGCCAGATTTTCGTGAAGGGGAAGGGTGACATGGTCACTTGGTATGTGACGGGAAGGAAGTGATCTGTGAATTTTAAGCGAGTTTAAACCACAACCCCGAAGTTGACCCTTCTAGTCCGCCTGAAGTACAGAAAAACCACCACTTGCTCATGGAGAAGTGTAGGAATTAGGATTTGTTTGTACAAGGATGCTGGAAAATCCAAGCTGAAGTTTGCTTTAACCGTGAGTACTTCGACACATTCCTGCTTGTCGTCATTAATTTATTTATATTTTGTGCAGGGAATGACTGCGTAGACACTCATCAACCGATACTCATTCATATCTATCAGAGGATGTAGTTTTGTAGAGGAAAACGAGATTGAATTTATACAGTATCATATTAAGTATACAATTTGTAATACGCATGAATAATTGTGAGGAACACAAGGTGCTCGATTAAGTCTCGAATATAGTGCATACGGGCTGTAAGATGAAACTATCCGTGATTTAATGTACCCTCAATAATGTAGACCGAGATGTTTTACGTAGTCTTATGATTAATTGAAATGTAACAAGCGCTTCACATAATAAACATTACTCCGTCGTTACAGAATGGAACCTCAAGGACCACCAAACTAGCAATCAGGCTACTTTAATTCCTATTTTGATGTACCATTGTGAATTTTGTGATTAATGTCATCGGCCACGGTCTTGAAGAATTTGCGAAGATTTTCAAAGGATGGACGGTTATCAGGATTTTCATGCCAGCATTGTCCCATAAAAGCATATCTGATGATAGAGTAAACACTTACATAAAAATGGATAAATTAACATCAGCATTATGCATTATGTAAAAATGACGTGTTCATATGCATGTATATCTGTACATTGAATTGGGGCAGAATACTGGCTGCTCCAGCCTCCTTCCATTTCGAAGACTTTCAATAAACTCCAGTGTGAACTGCTGGACTTGATACGGAGTTTCTCCGAGAGTAAAAATCTCGTGGAGCACAACCCCATAAGCCCAAACATCCGATTTTGAGGAGAAACTCATATCCGTAATTGACTCAATTGCGAGCCAACGCCAGGGCAAAGGTACCTATCCAATATAAGGCAAATAATTCCCATCCAATTACTCCTGACAATTCAACCAATTCTTGAAACAAGTTCACCTCTACAAAATACCATACATTCTGTCTCTTGACGTAAACCGAATACTGGTAGAGCTGACGAGCCAGACCAAAGTCAGCAATTTTAATCTGCTTCGATTCCATAAGGAGCAGGTTTCTCGCTGCTAAGTCACCGTGTACAACCTGCAAGATAGACATATTGATCCAGTTTATGCAAGACCGTGTTGCGCTTCTAGACTGAAAATAGCTTGAGGATGTATCTGGAAAAAAAGCTCTATTCAACTTCTTTCAAATAACCTTCAAATTTTCCAAGTACTCCATGCCAGAAGCTATCTCATATGCCCACCGGATCAAGTCAAACGTTGATAAGTGGTCTTCTTCGCAGTTATCTCTGGAACATTTACATAAGAATATAGTAAAAATTCATAGCTTCAGCTGCATTCTTTTTACAATTGAGCACATTACTTGTTCCATGCAATTTCTCCATTGTTAACCGCATTGTAATACAGACCCCGTGACGCTCGCAGATTGTTCAGTAAATTTCCAAGCGGACAAAACTCGACAATGATGTTCAATCTTCCTAATTAAAACGACATTCAGACAACCGTTACATGAAGGTAAACCATTTATTTTCCTTTGGTAGCCGGTTTGTGCGTACTAAATTTTATGTCAGACGTTACAGCTCCTATCAGACTTAGAACATGATCATGATGCCCCAAATACGTCATCACTTTCAACTCCGACAGTAATGCCTTGAAGCACAGTGCGTTCATCAGGCCTGGCTCCACAGTTTTCACCGCAATGTCAAGCTCCTCACCATTCTTCGTTGTGTAAGTCCCCCGGTACACGACTCCATAAGCCCCGTTTCCCAAAGGGCTCTGAAAATCTGTCAGGAGTCAAACGCAAAGGAGTCTTATGACGCATCTTGTAAGGTCGGATTTTCCTCCGGATTATCAACAGTTTATGACAGCTAACCAATTTTGAGTCTGTCCATGCTAATTTCAAATTCATCCCGCTTGTACTTCAGATATTGAACCTTCTCAATTAGCGTCTTTGTAGCAATATCCAGCTCCCCTGGAGCGTTGAGTCCGTCCTCGAATTCGTTGAGTTCTGCCTCTGTCAGAGCTCTGGAAGCGGCTTCCAGCTCTTTGTCTTCCTCAAGTTCCAGGACATAATAGTATACAACGACGCAAGCGTAAAATCTGTAGATGCAGTACGCATTAAAGAGGGCTAAGGATTTGATGTGAATCACAAAGTAGTACGTGTGCATCCAGTAGTTTATGAAGACGTAAAGGGTGTTGAAAAAGTTGATCACAGTCCAAATTCTTAGTCGCAGTGTATTTTTCTAAAAAAAATATACAAATGGAGAATCTGTATTTTAGGTATAAAAAACCGTTTTAGTATGTCCAGGTTTTGTGTACCGTTAATGAAGATCGTCTTAGAAAAATGTCCATGGGCAAGGCAATGCTCATGTGGAGAATGTAACCACTCCAGAATCCTATCCTGGCTAAAAGTATTTCAGAAATAATGTGTATCTGAATATATCAGAATTAAGCAGTGTTCCACTTTTTAGAATGGGTAAAAGTATGGTTAATTTACTGTAATATCTGACTTGGTTTCTCGTTTTATCGGCAAGCCAGTCATCCCAAACCATGTAGACTTCTTGGCCAAGCAAGACTAGACCGAAAACTAACTGCAACTGTTAAGTAAATATAATGAGACTTGAACCAGTGAGTTTTAGCAACACAGCATGATTTTTATTAAAAATATTTAAGTGTCAACTTTTTCAGTGATAACCTACTATATTTGCAATAACAAGCCATCGCATGGCACCTTCTAGGAAAAAGCCGCCGCAAGGATGAAACCGTTTCTTAAGCATCGTTCGTTTTAAAGACGTGATTCTCCGGTGACAGCAAAATGCTTTGTGTGCTTAGTTCAGTAATACTAAATTAAGTACCCACTCTCGTATGTATCGCGTTTGCGACTCGGTGTGTGGTAGAAATTCAAGGAAGATTTCTTGAGAGGTACAGGCAAATTTCCGACAAAATCGGAAAATGTTCTATTTTTACAAAGCCACGAGGAAAAAACCCACCCCAACATTATATTTTGCATTATAGATTCGTCATAAATGCTTGACGTAGAGGCAGTTACACACATCACGCACATGCCATACAATTCGCATGTATAAAGAACCTAACAAAAAGTGTATATTTAAGACCACGGCAAATTTAATTTATTAATAGGTACATATTTATATACAGATAGTTATACTATATGGTGCGGTTCGACTGAATACGATAATGCTATTTGAACTAAGCCGTGATGATTAGTTTTTCATTGTCAGTTTGGTTGGCGGTGGTGCATTGTGGTTGACAATGCAGAGTGCAGTTAGAATGAACAGGATATTTAGTATTAGCCAATATGTCAGTGTCAATTAAAAATTAATTTCATCAACCACATTGTACATGTGAAAATGGTTACATGTTGAGTACGCTGGCCACGTATGGTGTCCACTAGTATTGTATAATATGTATTTTTGTACGTCTAGCAAAAATTGCCAAAGAAAAAAGACCACGTCCAGAACAGCGGGGATGTATTTAATCACAGCATAATTTTATCAAAACAGAAGGCATTCATTTGAAAATTATAAGCCTACGAATGCCTCCTATAGTTGCTAAAAAAGTAATCCCAAAAAGAAGAAAGACTAACTGTTATTATGAATTGGGAAACAATTTAACGTTTATACTTTGACCCTATATATATTCTATCTGTTCGTTTATATTTTTTTCGACGTTTTGCGGTTTAGACTTCTCAATTGGGTGGACCTTTTCAGTGCTATTTCTGGCTATGTTTATATTACGATTCTGTGCCAAGTTAAATAGGTAAACAGAGTATTCAGAAAATCAGAAAACTGAAAAAATATATCCATTCTTTGCTGATGGAACTGATGGATTACACAAAGTTATACTTTTACTGTTTTATTACAAAAAATTACAAAGCGAAAACCTGTATTAATATGTATATATAAATGCTAATGTTAAAGCTAAAACTCCCATTTAAGAATTCATATCTTGAAAGCAAGTAGGTGCCATCCTTCGATTGCAGTTTGTAAGTCGCAGGTTGCTGGCAAAAACAGAAATGCCAGTGTATCCAAATATTCAGCAGACATTGGAGGTTCTCTCACTTCTTGAGCATCCACGTAAAGTATGTTGAGTCCTTGATGGGCTTAGGGGAGACCAACGAGAATCCAATTGTTGACAATGCGCTTAGAACTGGAGCTACTGCTGCCAATGGAGGAGCGTAAAATTCATCTACAAAATAATTATATACATATACGTACATCTCAAAGAATGTCATGCATGCAGAAATGGAGAGGTTAATCGATGTAAAGCAATACGGAAGCCCACATACATTTACAATTTTTATGTATTGAAATACATACTTTTGGGAAGATCCACTTTAATTCTCAAGACAAGCTTTCCTAGACATTCAGTCGTCTCTCCAGCATGAGCTTCAAGGGTTGTCTGCAGCAATTCTACCTGTTTCCTCTCCAGGCCTCCGATATCCAGCCACCAGGAGAGTTTGAGACCAGGCTTACAAAAGAGTCTGAAGGTTAACAGAATAATTCATGCACATCATGTTAAGCCATGAAAAACTGGTTTATCAGGAAATTTGTTTCAATAGATAGTTATATTTTAGCAATTTATTAGTTAGGTACTGCTTTAGTAGTTAGTACTTTCAACGATTTTCTAGAACTGATTGAGAAATCGCAATTAATGTAATACTTACACAATGCTGACAAACGTCATTATTATAACTGTAATTTTAATTGTAACTATATTTTCGTGCCAAAAACACGGAGGGAAGAATCAAATTATCCTCTATGCTTTAATTTATATTAACTGCAAATTTTCTGAAAAGTACACTAAAACAAAGCGGAAGTTGCCCAAAGTTGCCCACAGAGCTGAAATCTCAACGCAATGTCAGTAATGCGTGACCAAAATGTAATGCCAAGAACACTCCAATTCTTTCATGTAAATACAATGAATGTATGTAACTGATTTTTGCAAGGTATAGAATGCCGTGGTATGTTGAGGAGACTATTGAAAAGAGGAATGAAACGATGATGCGTGATGGATGACCAAGGCCGAAAACATAGAATATTGTCAAACGATCGAACGAATAAAGTTCATTTTACGATTGTGTGTGCAAAACAAAAAAAAGTCTAGCTTACATTGTATGTATATTATACGATGGAATATGGTACGGTATGATTCTATTCGTTTCGTGCCACCAGCCACCATATTATATATCTACCAGCGCGCTGCAGCGTCGTCCATTGGGATGGATTACTTACAACTTACATTATGTATGCCAGTAAATTAATAATGACAAAGCGTGGCAATCTAGCTTATAAGGAATGTTGCATATGAGGACATAAAGGCATACATGGTTGCTGGTTAGGTGTCGCCGGAAATAAAAGAAGCATACTAGGTATATTATATACTAATTGTGTCGGTATCTACCCACTGATGCGCATATTTACTGAATTCAAGAGTGTCATTTAGTCTGCGTCTGCAATCTACAAATTCGCAAATATTCGCAATTGGTGCTATTTGGAAAGTACAGCTTAATAATGCATTTTCAACATGATGTATTATGCACACGAGGCGATTGTTGTGCACTAATCTCATTCAGTGCCTCCGTTTGTAGAATCCAAGTGAGATACGGCATACTTTTCGATTCCTTGTACTCGTCGTTGATAGAAAGAATATCAAAGCCATTTGATTGCAAAGCGTTTGGAGCAGGAGCAACAGCTAGCAGTGGATAAATCCATTCTATCAAATTTTTATTATGATATGCCTGTGATCAATACGATTGATGGGAAAGTAAAAATGTCGCATTGATATGGGTTGGGAGGTAAGAATAAGAGTTTAGACGGTACAAAATGAGAATGAATTAATTACACAACGACAAACAATCATTGCCAGCACCTATATTCACATTTAAACACTTTGGATTGAGATAAACACTGGATTGAGAAAAGTTCGCAATATGTAGATATGTAAATGCTAAAAATAATAAAGTTTCATTGCAGTAAATAACTACGTGATACGTAAATGCAGATTTATAGCTTCAAAAGATGCTTGATAAATCATTTACTTTCGCATTAAAATATAAAATTACGCTGTCAGCTCTAAATTATTAAATTTTTCAACATCATAAAATTGTGCTTTAACTTCTCGCCCACCAAAGTAACGGCCATGCAGGTCTGCGATAGCTGCAATGTAAACAGAAATAAAATTAATTCTATTTTCATGTGACTTTTAAAAAAACCGTCAAACTGGTTTATACAAATTACAAACCTCTTCGAGCCGACTCCACATCTGTAAATTCTACAAATATCCTTATGGCGTCTTCCGAGTCTACATCTGGCATTTGGAATACAGTTACTGTCAGGACCTCTCCGTACTTTTCACACTCCTCTTTCACTTCAGGTTCCAAATCATCGTCTACCTCTCCAGGACCCACCATATTTGTTAGAAGAACAACTTTAGATGGCACCTCGGCCATAGGCTGAGGTTCCGATTCTTTCGAGTCGTCTTGAGACATCCCTAACTGAGAAGGTTCTATCTTAATTTCATCTTCATCGTCTATGTATGAAGATGCTAACGACGAGCCAACAAATCCTAGAGGATTTGTCAGCACAACGCCTTCCTTCGGTACGTCTCTTTCATGAATTATCCTTCCTATTCGATGACTTGTCTTTTCAACCTGTACAAAACAACAATTTGATCAGTACAATCGCCCAAGGTTCACACGACAGTAATTGACAAATAATAAATCTCAATGAAAATGCAGCACGATTTACTTGCAACGCAGTTGACATTCCTTGCTCCTTCCTTCCTAGACCTTGACCCTCCTTGTAGCCGTATTTAGCCATAATTCTCGCCGCAGCGCTTACTCCCGAGCCTGCTCCCAATCCTAGATTTGACCCCGGTTGGCCCTTGTTATTTGTAGATTTTCCTATCGCCCTGTCATTATCATCGCCATACTCCGCACTAACTACTGATTGCGTTAATGAAGGCGGAGGTGCAATGGCTACACCACCCTTTGTGTCTCTGTCCCTTTCTTTTTTAGGACTCGGACTAAAATCTTCATCCTCTTCTTTCTCCTCAGTCTCCGTCTTCCGTTTACATTCAATTTCTTCCGCTTCTTTATCCCTCCGATCTCTCATTTCTTTCAGGGCTCGCTCATAGTCATTTGGATAAATTGGGTCATACTCATTATCAAACTGCCACTCCGGGTCCACAGACAGATAGGAAGAGATCACCCGAGTTTTCCCTCTTTTATCTGTTTTTGTTATGGTCGTGGTAAGAGAGTATGGCAATATTATTGATGCCGTTAACGATCCTCCTCCGCCAGAGTCGTCATCGTTTGCTGAAGCTTTAGCCTTGAGGTCAACTACGGGTGCCATTCTGGAGCCGGCAGGCTGCTTTCGAGTGACATCGCGTTTGGGCTACAAATTTACAACATTCAACACACGAAGCGTCAGAGACAATGCTGAATTCATAATCGATAACAGTAAATTCAACCGGATATTCAATTTACCTGCGTCAATGTTGCCTTTTTGAGCTGCATGTGCGACTGGAGAAACTTGATTCCAGACGCCCAGCCTGCCATTCCTTCGGACTTTTTGTCCGTGTCTATATCATCGTAGAGCGACATTCTTACTCCCGTTAAACACAAACTAACGCCCACACAATATATCAAAGGTTCAGACCAATGTCAATTCTGACAGTCAATTCACTTCCAAACAATTGTCACGGGTCTACCTCATACAGCCACTGGACATCTGTAGAATTGGCAATATTATTACTAACTTCATTAGTATTTACGAAAACCTCAACCGTACTGACAACATAATCGTTAAACAAACTTTACAACCGATTCGAGTGGACGCTAATTTTCTACGTTTCGATTTCACAACCACCACACAATAACACGTAAAGCATTTAATGGCATTTTCATTTCATTCTTCTCAAAGTAATCTTTGAAAAGTACGATCCTGCACTCGACAAATCCTTCAATTTCTGCTTTCGCCTAACATTTCACAGAATAATAGAAGAAAACTGCTGAACAAAACAATGCCTTCGTTAGCCTTCAAGTTTACAAACAAATCCGAAGGTAAAACACTAGCAAATTCACTCTGTTCTGTATGTATGTGACTACTGTGAATGTAAAACAATCCCTTACCCCTCGCGGGGTGGGGCAACTCTATGGCTTTGCAATAGTGCATGCGTTCGTCAGCGTTCCTATTTCTGATACAACAAAGATTTTGACTGCAAAGTGCAAATGCACAATTTACTACGCGTCTCACAAAAATGTAAAATTTTGCATTCTCGAACGATTTAAATATATTGGTATATAATTGCAGATGGTGGATGGTGTAATTTACGAATAATTTTTCCCATCGAATTATGACATTTCACAATCAAACTGTTCAGTAATGTGAGAATTTCTCCGATTCTTTCTTGAAAGAAATCTCCTGGAGAAGCTATGAAAGTGGCACAGGGCTTCACTTTTGAAGGTTATCAGGATACTTCCCCACGATATTTCCAGGCGGAAAATAATTACCTTCAAACATTTAGAAACACTTGTGAACATAGATTGCCATAGATTGTGTACCAAGTCACCACTGGTAATTACCAACGACGAAATATCCGTTTTTCCCATGCTGCATCGCGATACCAATTTCTTTCGTAGACTTCCAGACTAGCTGCGTAAAATGCCCTTGATAGTAACAAGAAAATTTAATTGTATGTGTTGGAAGTGGAAAGAATCATCAAATGTTTTATTGAAGTCGCATTGTAGATCTGCTTTTACCCGTTCCCTTTTGACCCTCCAATTTGTTGAAGTTGAAGTCTTTGATTTCAGAATACCAAGCTTCTGCAGGACGATTTCCGGGCGGCTGGTAGAATGTAGAAAAAAATTAAGAACCTTCGACAAAAGGGGGCCTGTGTGATGAGAATGGTTATGTTGACATACAAACAAAATTGTTCACCAACGAAAAAAATCAATTTGCTTCAATTACAATAAAATTGTTGGTGTATCATCGAGCTTAAAAATGCTTTTTGTACACATATAACTCAAACCAATCAAAGTAATGATTGTGGTGTAAACTGCTTCAATATTACAAAAAAGAGAAAGGCAAAGTGGCAGCAGCAGCCGTGGCATGGGGAAGGGGCATTCATAATTTTTTGTCGAAATTTCTTAATGTATGATTGATTATAATAATCCCTTTTCAGTGTTCCAGTAGACATTTTCACCTGCAGCAGTTTAAGGAAAAGTTGAACAAGACACAGGTTTTTCAAAGTACAATAATCTGTAGTATAAAAATGCATTCTACCAAATCCACTGGTGCTGTGCTGCATTGCACCTTTCTTTGCAATTTCATTTGCCCAAGCCTGTGCTATCTTTGCTAACTGCAATATCAATGGATTGAATCAGGTTAATTAATAGGGGTTAACCAAATTAACCGCAAATTTTTCTGATGTCAATGATTAGGTAATCTTTTAATGTGTGCTTACATCATTATTTATCACTAGAGGTGGAGCCCCATGTTTTGCGCGTAGCTGATTGTGTGCCTGTTTTTGTTGAAAAGCATTCAGATTTACTACAAATTCTTAATTGAACTCGCATGCTAACAACCTCGATGTACATTAATTATTGATGCAGCAAGCACTTGTGGTACCCACATCGAGACATTCCTGGATGAAGCTTTTATCAGTCGTGTTTTCTACCTAATGATAGTCATAGAGTAGAAATGATAGTATGTATTTGGTAGGCTTTTACTGTAACGATTTATTTAAAGTAGGACTAATCCATCAGTAAAAATGCAATCATCATTAACCTTTGGTGCTTTCGAACTGGCTGGAGTTAGATCAGCTTGAAGAATTTGAGCACCTTTCCCTCCACTGCCGCCAGCAGTTGCTCCAGGAGGTTTTCTAATAGTTTTCACTTCGGTTCTTGTACCAGTTGATCCATCTGTATACTTCTCGGTTATGGTTGTTGTAATTACTTCAACTGTTGTACCCTACAATTTTACAATTTTAGCTCGCAACAATAATTCTAACTACATATTATTTGATAACAATGCAACTTATAATCAGCATTAAAAGCGTGTTACATCAGGTTCCACAGTAGTTTTAGTGCTAGTTGCAGTTTTCGTTTCGACAACATCTTTGCTTTTTGCCATCTTTGTTCTAGACAAAGATTTCAGACTTTTTAGACTTTTTCAACGACCAACCAACAAAAAATTTAAAACGAACAAAATAATAAATTCTACATAATTATTATTCCTAAATTACAAACAAACATTTTATACAAAATTCTACCCTAAATACACTGATCAAAAATCCAATCCAAATAGTGTATCTCCATGTATACACAGAACACAGGGTATCGGTAATTGACGCTAGCTGTCTTCTTGTACAGGAGACACTCTACATAACAATACATACATTTCGCACTGTTTTCCTTGTATATGATCTCAATGACGTAAATTACGTCACGTAATTCAACTAAATATGACCAGAATTATACAACTCTTAAAGCACATCAATAAAAGCATTTGAGCAAACCGTAAAACACTAACCAATATTCAAACTTTGGTAATCTTTTCGAGTAATAGATGTTGAACAACCTTGTGTTCCATACGATATTTAAAATTCTCATGATAGGGTCCAATAACACCCTCAGGTCGACTTGCAACTGTGGTTGCCAACATCAAGTCCAACATCCTTTTTATGCATGTTTTTCGTTCTATTTCAGCTGCGGTCTTGACTGGGCGAATTTTAATTTTTTCATACTCGTCGAGTATCCATACTCTAATTTTCTCAGCAGTGAGTCGGGCGTCGCTCCATCCATAAATAGTAAAGTTTTGCTCCAAATCCTAAAGACCAACAAAATTGGTAATTAACAGAATATATGAGTATCAGAGCACGTCACATAATTATTTGCATAGTTATCGTCTTACACTGAGAGTAAACAATATTTCATTGTCACGTAAAGCTTCCATCCAATTGTTCAAAGTTTCTTCCCCATCATTTCCTGCAACAAGCTGAGCCAAGCCCATGTAGAAACGGAATTCAGCAATTTCACCTGGCCTCCAGGATAAAATATCATCACTGTAAAATTTGCACTCCATTTTTCGAGCAACCATTGAAACTTTTTTCGGGACTCCTAAAAGTGACTTGAAATAATCCATCGTTGCATTAAAATGCTCAGGGTCCAACTCCAAAGTTTTAGTGAACCACTCCAGAGATTGCTCAGCATCGTGAAGATTCATTCGACTGTATATTCCAAGACGATGAGTGGTTCTGGGGTCTTCAGGATTTAATTCGTATGCAGACTCAAGTAACGATCCAGCGTATCGCGAGTCAAAAAAGCTGTACGGGACGTAGCGCAGAAAGTAGTCTGAGATCTTGCTGATAAATGCCACATTCTTGTTAAATTTCGTAGTTATTTTCCTAGCACAAATAAAAAAAAAACAATAAAAAATCAGCCAACGTAGAAAAGTATGATTACGCCAACTAATTTAATAGGTTCAAAGCTTACCTGCATTCCGTTTGCAAGTAAAGCATCGCCTGATCCAAATCTTTAACATCTACATGGTTCCCACACTGAAACCGCCCGTTGCACTCGCGAACAGCATCGATAATACAATCAATTAAATTCATGACCACGTAAGGATTCTTGGGCTCCATCGTCAGCGTCAAATCGACCAGTTGCAACTCCTCTCCAGTGGGTCGCTTGCTTCTTCCTGCACCAAATTCCCGTCGCTTTAAACGGAGTGTTTCGGATAAATACAAAGCCCACTCGAAACTTGCAGGATCCTTCTCGTGAACCTGAAACGAAATTAGTAAAGAAAGATGTCAAATTATCTATAATCAAAGCCAAAAATGTAAATTAACATGCCCCGTATTAAATTATATAGCATTAAAACACGTACCATAAACATATAGACGTATATAAGCACTTACCTCCTTCAGTACGAGATAACGTTCTTTTGGCTTGGCCCGAAAGTGCTTCACAAAAAGCACGCCCAACCCCTTGATGACATTCTTGGTCTTCTCGCTCAAACCTTCGTAATCCGGAAGGAACCTCTCTGATGCCCATTCGGAAGGTGGTTCCGACAAAACGCTGAACAAAACTCTAAAGGTCTCCAGCAAAAATTTGTACGCCATATAGGCATGCCGATGCCTGTAAATTTGCTCGTCCTCAATTAAATTCATCGCAACACCCAGTTCTTTGCGCACCGAATCAGGCTGAATCAATGCAATACCCAGAGCGATCTGACTGAGTTTGGCGGACAGAGCTTCCATGTGGTGATACTCCATCATATCAGAAAAATCAGTCTGAGAATAGGTCACGTTCATCGTCTGCGAGACATCCTTGTAAATGCGCTTCAGCATTGGTCTAGGTGCCTTGAAAAAGTCCGCTCCCCACGTGAACTTGAAGACGTAATGCATCAGTTTCCAATCCACTTTGAACAGCTTGGGATTGCTCAGATTGTAACAGTCCATCACTACCAAATATTCTTCGTGAATTGGTCGTAAATATTGGGTTACAGCATCAGTCAGCTCCTTAAAAAGATCCTCCGTCTGTGTACCTGCAAAAGGACCTGATGAACCCCCATTATCTTCTTTCGGGTCACAGAGTGCAACCCTCTCCAGTCCTTGGCGACACTTTTCCATCCTACAACAACACACAAGGTTTATTAAGCAATCTCCGTTAACCACTCTTACCGCAGTAAATTTAACAATAACAGACACAGCCGACACAGCTCCTACGACCCTACCAAAATAAATGGCAATGTATCAAAGCTTTATTCAAAGTTTACCTGGAATTTCGATCTATCCACCTCCCGTTTCTGTTTCAAACAGTGAACACTCAGCGTATACGCTCGAATTTGTAATAATATTCAATGCGAGTTCTGAACGATCAACTTCCTCACAATTTGTGAGTCACAAAATCTACAACACCAAATGTAGCTCCAGTTAGAAGGCACAAATATACAGAAAATTTCTACAAAAATTAGTTCTTTTTCAGCGAAAACGAAACTTGAACCAAATACCTATGCAAGAGACGCACACGGAGCGATTGGCATTTTCATCAAAACTCCGCGTGCATTCGTGTAATTCTGGCTGCATGGAAATGTGAAAATTTGCATATTCTTGCATATTGGCCGGAAATTTTCATATCGTCTCGCCGAGAACTTCGAGTTGAAAGTTTCAACTTGAAACCATCATCAATATGCAATAGTAACTCTTTCATAATTACAATTTCTACAATTACATCTACAAGCCACGAATTCTTAACTTGGAAGTTATCATGATTAAATTGCGACTCTCGGCAATTGACGAAGAGAAACAGGAGAATTTAGTCAACATTCCTTTTTCTGACTGGCATCCGCAGAGACGGAGATGTCGCAAAAATCTCAAAAAGATGCGACACCATGATTGTCCCTCGTCAGTTTCTACGACTCATGAGAACATTTAGCTAGTGCAATTTATACCGGATAATCGGAATATCTGTAAACTTAAAAAGGAAAACCGAAGAAGGTAAAAACGCAAAATTTTTCTCTTTTGTGAATGCGACGTTCACCGCACAAATTGATAAGGCTGAACATGCGATGCATGTCATCTACAAAGTTTTCGCTACGGAACTGGATTCTCTGAAGATTCTCAATGTTGACATTTTTCTCTGTAGCAAAACGATTATGACATTTTTTCCAACGAAAATCATTGTCTACCCTTAATCAGCCTTCTGCTTCGAGAGTAAAACATGTTTTTTACAAAAGTATACCGTGAAATAGTAATAATATGATTTAATCTGTATTGTACAACAAGTCATATCACCAACTACCACATAATCATGTCATATATACCTTTACAGTCCTTTTCTCACGGTACACTTTTGAACATGAAAGTTAGTTTTTTCTTAATTTTTTTCAGTCTAGCGTTCCGAGTGAAAATACCCTCCACCTCGCCATTGTTGAGGACATCAGACAATCATCATGTAGTTTTAGATGTACACCCTAAATTGTTGATAAAAGCTCGAGCCCGTCACATACTTTCTTGTCAGTGTCGGTCGACTTGATTTTGATTGATACAGATTTGTAGATTAGACAACTTTTTTTCCTCCCCTTCTCCCTGCAACAATAAATTATGGAGAGGCTTTTGTTCGTTCTTCCAAAACAAAATGCTACTTCGCACAAGGATTTTTCTGCAACATTTTTTTGAGCAGGCTAAGTAGTTCTCTTCGTTCTCACTTTGAGTTTTTTCTTTAAATGTGGACATGCATTTATGAAGGCTCTTTCCAGCGTAGAAAATGCTGGTGCTTGCAGGGAGGAGGGTGGCAGTTTTTTCAAGAAGGATTTTTCTAGTGGATGCAACAACTAAACTGGATTTTTATTGCATGTTTGTATGTTTGCATTTTGAGTGATTGTAAAAGAGGGGAAAGAAAACCTGTTCACAAATCACAATTATATAAATTGTGCAGAAGATGGAAGGAGAGCTTCTTGTTTTATTTAGCTTTGGAAAAATGATTTTTGCATTGTAAAGGTTTCAGAGGATTGAAATCAGTATTCCTTTTGAAAGATTTGAGTGCGAGAGGACAAGGAATCGTTTTGATAAAAACGAGCCTTTTCCAGTGAAATTGTCATATTTTAGCAGAGAAAGAGATGGTAGAAGAAAAAGGGTTATTTCGTATTTTTTACAAAATGCATTCCACAAATTGCGTTGAGACGTGTGATGAAGGTTTCGAAAGCCACCTGCTCGTCGTATCATGACCCTCCATTTTTCCTAGACATTTTTTATTCTCTACCTTTGCTTTGGAGGATTTTTTATTAGTTTTCTCATTATTTATTGCTTTCTTCATTCCTCGTAACAGTAAATGCCAAAAAACAGATCAGGAATAAAATAGGCTGTTGTAGTAAACTCTGCTTTTTATTTCAGGCGAGACCGCAAAGTAAATGGATCATCCTTGTAAACTCGGTGTAATGACGTCGTTATCTCATGGAGAGATCGTCTTATCAGTACTTTTAGTTTCTGTTGAGAAAATGCATAAAAGATAGTCTCTAAAAGGGGATATCTCGTTGATACAAGTATCTGTTGACAAACAGAGAAACGTGGGGATAATTTATGCTTTTTCTGTGAAGATATGAATTTTTAATTCTACCCTTGAACCGAACTCTCTTTTTCCTTTTGCGTGTTCATAATGCATTTGTCACGTAATAAAAAATATTACGACAGTATATCATCAACTGGTAGATGTCCATTTCCGGTTTTGTGTATTCCTACTTGCTACAAAAGCTGACGTTTTAAATTTATTTTTAATCCTTTTATAAACTTGCTATCATAAATGATGATATGATACAGTAAATAAAGTTGAGACTGACTGGGGTGGCTTCCTATTTTTAAAAGCTTTTTTCTCTAATATTATGTCCATTACGTGAGTTGTGTGACTCGTCGGTATTTTTCTCGCGTTTTTTCCGCTCGTGGCTATTCGTTCCAAAGTGTAATTAGCAAAGAATGTTTATATCTTTGTTTTCCGGTGATATAATTATAGAATCATAATGCTGGTTGATGGCAGTATTACATTTTTGTTAATTGAATTTTTCATATTTCATGTGATGATGTCTAAATACGATAAGGAAGAAGTTTAAGCATGACTGCACACATTAGACGATTAGAAGTGGACTTTAGTAAATCTGTGTGCGGTTTCCCAGCAAGTAAACGTATATACCTTTTGTACTCACCGTTTGCAGATTACTAGTTTATGTAAATGGGCAATCTTCAGAAAACCGCAAAAACCACTTTGGTTCACTAACCATTACAATTAATTATTACCTGTGCGTGCGCAGTAGTATGGCGTAGTTGCCACCACACAATTGGTAAAGTGGCAATTATGTCTTGTTTCTGGGACCTAATGCTCATCTTCTTCAGCGTCTTGGGAGAGAAAGCAGCTTACGTAAAGAAATTAGCGGAAAAGTACACAAAACTTATACAAACTTTGCTAGCGTATTTTAATTGTACGCAATTGCATTATAAGCCTACGTGCCACTGTGATCTGCTCTTTATTGACTCCCAAGGAGAGATAGAGAAGAGGCAATTTGATTGACCACAAATTACCTCTCTGCGGGTGAACAATCAAGTTCAGAATTTGACATTTCGAAATTGCTCTCTGCGAATTCCTGAACGAGTAGTAGCCAAGGGTAAATGTAATTATTGCTCCGTGGAATGATGGTGATGATGATGATGATCAAGTAATTAACTTGATTGTTGCCTACTGTGTGCTTCTTTAGTTTAGCTGCGTATCCTTAACCATTTATTCGCGAATAACTTGTATTCCTCTGTGAAATGTAATCATTGTAAGAGATGACTATAACGAGACTGTACGACATGGTTGAGGCATGTATTTCATTACTTTAGTGTGGTACAACTTGATGGATCTACATTGATAATGATCTTATGTTTCATTTATATCTAGTCTCCTTTCGCACAAGTTTTTAAGTAGCGACTTCTGTCTCTTGGACAAGAATGAGCTCACCATTTTTTATTCTATTCTAAGTAGAACGTGTAATGTGTGTAGCCACTGGAATCAATCATTTTACATGTTGTCTTTTCGTAGGTGCTTACACAAAATGTAAATCATGAAAGCTATAAAACGGATTTTTATGATTTTTCTACCTCGTCCCAAGCGAGTGTGCATTGTGCACGGTATCTTGTCACAAACATTAAGAAACTGGATTACAAAAAAAAATCAGTTAAAACTAGGCTTGCATTCCACAACAGCTCTCTGACGTGAGGAACGGAGAGACTCAATAAATCGAGACTATAGGCTTGTAAATAAGGTAAATTGGCAATCAAAAGAAAGATAAGTAGATGATTAAATGAATATGATTTGCATATTATTCCAAATTGTCGTATGAAGACTTGAACTACGGAATGAGTTATGTAATAAATTCTTCGAGATTTCAAGTTTACCTCATAGTTCAGCAGTCGCATCAAATGTCTACTAATCCTTACATAAAATTGCACGCCAAATCCGAAACACACGAGATACTCTCCTTCTGCATCACAGAAACGATAATTTATTATCTGGAAGCAAAGATAAAGACTCATTTTCCTCGTGTATAACTAACCTTTTTTCTCCAAACCCTATCACATGTATCATTGTTAATCATCGCAAACACCGCGAGCGATAGTCAGAAGTATATTTTCCTCCTTTTCTCCTGTCCTCAAACACTTGTCTTAGCGCCTCACAACTGTGAGAGTCCTCACACTCAGATTATAAGAGTGGAGAAAAATATTGAGCATTTTTATAATCAAAGAAATACAAAGAAATTCCATCCCTTATCTAGATCATTGTGTTGCCCTCATCACCGCCGCGCCAGGCTTTTTTCTGATAATGTATGACTTAAGTAAGCTCATAACATGCATCACATTTCGTACAGATTGTCTTCGTTGTTGTGATTAAAGTGGAAGACCGCGCTCCCAAAGGGTCACTGGTCAGTCTGGTCTTGGCCTTAGGACAGAAAGGATACATTTGCGTTGACGCTCCATTAAAAAACGACCACCACACTTCACTTTTCGTACAAGTGAATACTTGATTTTCCTGATTGTTTTTTTCAGTCAGAGCACCTTTTCTCTACTCGTGTAAAATTCAACTTCATCAGGGTTTCTGTAGTATTGCATGATTCAAACTATTTTGCTTGAATCCAGCAGAAATCTTGGTTCCTTCCATCAAGCAAAAAACCTCTCATGTCTGATCCTTATAACCTTCTCGACAACATTCATCACAACAAGTAGTCCAGAGGTCTTGTCGCCCGTCACGTTGCTGCGTGTTGCGTATACATATAAGTTGTGTACAGTAATAATGGTATTACCGAATTCCTTGGGGCAATTAGGCAGGTTTCATCAACCATGAACCAACCTCGCCAGAAGACAACTTCCACTTTGTTTCTTCCACTCTGTTCATCCAACATGTATTCACAGTGACTGCGACGTTTTAGATGACTCCTTTATCTCCAATCATCACACACACACGGTAGTGGTAGTAAAACGAAGTAGTAAAAAAGTATAGATTTTTAATAGCGTGAATTTCCTTATCAAAAGTTGCACAACCCTTTTTCTCTCCGATGATGATGGTAATATACAAAGTTTTTTTTTGTAGACGACTGTGATTGTAAAATGTGTTTCAATTCCAACAACTAATCCTGTTCTTTAAGGAGCAATCATGTAGTACATTGTGGCATCATTATAAAACTTGACGAAAAAATTATCCCTTTATCAACTTTTGCTCGAAAGGGAAAACATTCCAGAGTGTCAAGTTGTTGGGAGAGCGTGGTCAAGTGCTACAGAGAGAAATTGTCATGCTTGGAGCGCGAAAACGCTTGGAGGAAGATTACCGTGATTTCTTCAACAAGGTAGTATGTATAATATAACTTCACACCTTTTTTCATCTAAAAGCTTGGGTTTTCTGCTGGAAGCTAGAAAACACTTTTAGGAACAAATTTTTTGCCTTTTCTCTAATGTCTAAATGAAGTTTGCAATGTTTAATTTAATCCGAATTCCGGTCTGCAATTACATTCCTTTTTGCAAACCACACAACCTCACTAAAGTGAATGCAGTGTGACGTCAGTGTAAAAGTGGAATGGTGCAGGAATACACATTATAAAAATATCAGGAATGCTATTTACTATGATGCTACTTTAGCATTTTTTGCTGGTATTTCATTACGCAATATTGTTGCATATAAAAGTTCACATTTTTCACGCAAAGGTCTGCAATTAAACTGCACTCTCCGCCAAACAGGCGTCATTTGTAATGTACTCTGCAAAAGTCGCATTAATACGGTGTATCTGCAAAAGCTGTAATCAACTCGCCAATCATTGCATTGATGCATTTGTATACCTCATCACATCATAATCAAGCAAAGAAACCTATTGGTTAGGTAAAAGGCAGTAAATATTGCTTTGAAAGAGTTAAAGTAACATTGTAGTTGTTATACCCAGTTATCTGCAACACAAAAGCTGGTTTTTTTACAAGCGGTGTGGTGTCTTATTAAATAGATCGTGATTTTATGACAGTAAATAGGATTGTGAGCAGGAGCCGAGTAAACTGCAGTTAGATATGGGAATCCTTGTCAATCATCATTTCTCTAAGAGATACAACCAAGTATCTCGAAAAATCAAGACGGATTCTCACGATCATCATCATCACGACGATCGCCGTCGTCAATTCTTCGTCTGAGGTTCTCTCTGGGCGAGAATATAACAGGACGACATAAGCACATTTACTTAAGGATTGATACACTGACTCACCACAACATAAGATAACGTAACTGCTTGAAGATACACACCTTCTTTTTTACTCGAATCACCTGTCTATAATCATTTTTCAAGTTGACTTATGGTATGCACAAGTGTGAGTAAAGGTGAAGGAATCTCCTCGGTGAGGCATGCTGCTGGGACTCAGCAGCCTTGGATTCGTGTTTTGTTGTGAACTCAAGCTGAATGATGACTGGTCCGAGAGAGTCAGCTTTATGCGATCCACCGAGAACATACATTTTGTCGCAATAAGTTTTCATTAGTATTGCTAAGGATGCTATTGCTCATACACTCGAGGAGGTTGGAAGAGATAGAAAATGTTTTGTACGGATTAGCTTATAAATAGAGAACATGATTTACTCCTCAGCTTACAATGGACGTACCTCGTGTTGACAGGAATTATCAGATTAATAATCTTTATGTAGAAAAGTGAGTTTCTACTAAAGATATTACGTCTGAGAAGTGTAGTTAGCATCTCAAATTTATTGTGTGTAACATACTGCACGCATTTCATTTAAAAATGAAAATTTAATAAGTTCTTTAGGGAAAATATTTGCAATATTCAGGCCTTTTATAGACACACACACTGTAAATAATGTCTGCCAATAATTGTGTGATTTATCGTACAAAGCATAATGTCAAATTATGATTTCTCATGTTACCCCAAAAATATTTCTCACGCTTTGGCTATCGGCTATCATGTATTTAGGTACATACTATACAGTACATGTGCTACAACTTTTTAATGTTTCTTTTCATTATGCATCTGGCTGCATTGTGCACATACAAGTTATTAAAAAACAATAACGCAGTTTATTGTTTAATAGTGCCTATAATGACAAGCATACTTGTTTTTGTTTGAACATGTGGATGAGTATTCTTTTTGTGTCTGAAATGCTAAAGTCATAGATTTTGTACATTCCATTACTCATCAGTTATGTTGATTGTTACTTTCTGAGCTTTATTGTTTCTCTGTTGCTTCAAGGAAATCGGAAGTTGACATCTGTAATTAGAGCTAAAAACCAGTCTTGTTCATTGCATTTAAGACACTTTCATATATAAATTTGTTTAATTAGTGCTTGTGCATTCTCTTACGGGTTTCTCTAGTGGAGGTGTCTCGTAGTAATTATTTCTGTTCTTTACCTGAAAACGCCTTGGAAGGAAACCCACGTTTTACATAACTTTAGCCTTGTCTGCTTTCTTCCAATTTCTGTCAAAAACATTTGCATTTTTACATTGTATGCGATGAGCTGACAGAAAGCAATTAAAAATTAAGGACTTCAATCGCAACGAAATGAAAGGGCATGCTGAAATTGCACATTTTAATGTCAACTTAAATAACATTGACTTCACATGAATTTCTCTTGTCATTTTATGTTTCAGATCGTATCTCAAGGTGCTCATCCCCGTCAAGTCTCACGGAGTACATTACTCTTCTCGCAGGGCTTGGTGAGGAAAACGAGAATTTTATCGAGGAGCGTGATCAATCACCTGCAAAACTCCCAATAAACCATATCATTTAAGTTCATCTGTCATGATTGAAAAGTCGCAAGGAAAATATTGACTTTTTATCAGTCCTCAATGTGTTTTTTTTTCACTAACATGATATTTTCTGGGATTGGACAAGAAGTGGATTATTTGCTCCCTGTTATTATCCCGTTGGATTTTCTGGGGTGCGTATAACACTTATAAAAACCGACATAAGGGTAAATGTATGTATTTTATGTAGCTGACCAAGGTGCATAGTTGACTTCAGGTTTTCAATAATTTTTTTCTCATTCTTTCTCTTGCTCTCTCCCAGTAAAAAACGAGCCAACATCCTTGAGCGTCAGGTGTTAGATACGAAAAATTGTGTGTGAGTGCGTACTTTATATACTTGTTTTTGTAACCTGAGTAAAAACATGTGAAGCCGCGTTTAAGCGTGTGTATGCTACCGTGATGTCGGTTGGGGTGGCTTCTGTGAAGTAATGTAGAACAAGTGGATTTATCTTTGGTAGTGCGCGTTGAAAAAGAGTTGCTCCATTTGACATGCTCACTCACTCACTTATTGGAGTCAGTGGCTGAAACAATGACGACATGAGTTCTCTTCGCTGCCTCTCCTAGCTGCTTGAGTTGCTACCAAAACCTTAAGTGTGGCAAGGTGTGTGCTTAGGAGTGTAATTAAATGCGAATCGCAAACACAAAGACAACGGGCCGATATCTTGTGAAATTGCGATTAAACGTGGAAAACATGTGCTGTGCCGATAATTTCAATCAAAATCAGCTACTTGTTTGAGAGAGTTTGCCAACAGTGAGAGACTAGGTGAGGATGCTGCATGCATACTCGCAACGAAAAGCCAAAATTGCAATGAAGCTGTTAAAAACCCTGACAAATGGCTTTACTTCAAATTGTGTTCTCATTAATGTTTCATTTTAGAATGTTGCTTTCAGTGATTGTGGAAGCTTGATTTATTTTCAATGTGTATCAGCGAGTAAGTTTCATCGACTGTGTGAACTCATTAACGAAGTTATTAAAAATTGATTGGAGTACTGCCAAAACTATATTATTCGTTATATCTTGGTGGCCAATCGGGCAAATGTGTTTGGATGAAACAATGCAGCTATTAAATTTGTTTGTAGTGAGAATACGGAGAAACGAGGTAATAAAAATGGGGGAACATGAACCGCTATGACCCTTGCCTTGGAAAAAGTCCAGACAGCTCTGCAGGTGTGCGTTTATACTCGTATTTTGTGCTACATGATCGAGTTTTGCGTGTGTACACAAAAAATATAAGATTTTCGTTGTGAATTTCACAACAAGGAGGAAGACGTAATTTTCCATCGTCCTTGTGTGTTTCCATGTTTTGTCAAAATTGACAAAGTGGTGTAACAGGTGCACGTTGGTGGAGTGGAGAAATATCATGAATTCCTATGAAAACCCTGGTTTGTACACGGTCAAGTGGAGGAATGTAGACAATCTCAATAATCCTTGTTCTCAGATTAAAAACAAGTCCAGACTAAAGTTGCTAATAAGTTTTTAAGAATCCTTAAAATCGAAAATTATATCAAAGACGAAAAATAAGAGAATTTTTTTCTAATCTCTTAAAAGTGAGCATTTGAAAAAAAAGAGGACCATCCTTTGCCAACACGCAACATCGTAATCATACAAGTGGAAAAGGGAAAAGTGTATATTTTTCCTTTAAACTTGGGTTCAATCTTTGCTACTGGATCCTGCAAACAAAGATAAAGAAAATATCGAAATGATTGTCCTAAATCCACGTTGCTTCCCTCGACGCTATCCTCGTCATCATCACCACCTCGTAATAACAGCCTTGGTCCCTGTTGTAAATACCCTCCTAATTTCCATAATTGCAGTCCAATTGTGTGGAACTGCGAGTGCGACTGCAATCGGCGGCAGTGACGACGATAGTGTGAGAGTGACTCCAAGGAGTAGTAGCACCTCTGCCACAACCACCTCTTATGATCATAGACGCTACGAAACTAACCACAGGGCGAGGGCTCCACCGGAATGCACGCAAGAGCCAAGATTCTCAATTCTGACCTCAGAGTCATTGCTCAGATCTGCGAATGTTTCGTACGACGAGAGAAAAGCCGAGATCTGGACATTCGGAAGGATCTATTTGGTTCTAGAGTGCAGAGCGTCGGCCCCAATCGACTTCAATTTTGAGGGACACCTGGTAAGCATAAATCTTGAGATGCATTTCTCACCGATTCTATTTGAGGAGGGAAAATGCTAATTTCGAGTTGGAAAAAGGGTTCGCTCCTTAGCATGTCTGTGTTTATTCAATAATCTATCATTTACTTTACACATATATGCAATTACACAGATTTTCAACCATCTGAATATATTGACACAGTACAAACTATACGCTCGTTGGTCCGAAGGAAATGCCAAAATTGCAGGGGGCGAAATAATAGCATAATACTTTTCATAGGAAATTGAATTCATTTTAAAGTGTCTATAATACATGAGTGTGTAAGACGATTAGGTAAAAGTAAATCGAGACGAGAATACTTGATGTTTTTAAACTGTGTTCGACAGAACAACAAAAAACATGTTACATTTTTTCACGTCTGGTCATGCATGCACAAAGACGGCAAATATTCTCACGATATTTTACCATCGCACTTTGTAATATTACAATCCTGCGTGTCTTTCTGGTACTTCTCAATTTATATAAAAAAGAAAGCATTTTGTACCAGAGAAATTTTTTACGAGTAGACAAAAGAACATGAGCAAATATCTATTTAGGTTATTAAGTAATTTATTACAGGCTGATGTTTATGAGATGCCTTCCTTCTGCAGATAAACAAGTTGCAATCCGTTGAGACAACCCGGATCACTTACGATGATCCTAGAATGCCCAGTTGCTTCTCAATTGCGATCACAGTGGAAACCAATAGAGAGTCTACTGGACACTACAGTTGTTGGAACTTGCATGATCCCATTTTGTCGACATCGCTGTACTTATTTGCTCATGGTACTGAGAATAATAAGCTGCTTAGAAAAAAATATGTATCTTTGATGATTATGGTCTTTCATATATTTTTTTCTCTTGAAATGAAAGCCTAATTAGAGTAAAAACCTGATCACAAAACTAAAAGACATGAATTGTTATGTGTGCGCACAACTGTAGGTGGAACTCCGCCGTATCTGTTGCATGCAGACGTGGGCAAAGATATAATCGAAGTTCAGACAGAGAAACGTGACCAGATCATAATCCTTCCGTGTGTTGTCACGAATCCGAACATTTCGGTAGCTCTAATACAAGATCACTTATGAGGTACTTACATAATGAGTTTGAAATGAAATTCAATGGTTTGATGCTTTATGTGTGGAAGAAAATGGGTAATACAGTTAAAATTTGCCTCTGTCAAGGGATTTACACTGATTCCGACGGGAGACTATTTGTCTTATGACCCCAAAGTGGGATTTTCATTGAAAGTAGCCAAGTATCCGTATCCTGATCCGATATGGCAAGTACAAATGCATCGCAATGAATTCATCGTTTTATGATGTCATCGTGCACGTCAAACAACCTACTGGTAAAACTGAACTATATTCGTCGGATTAGTATTCAAATGTCCACAACGTAATCCTAGAGAGTAAAGTTTGCTAACATTTAAGGATAAAATTTTCTGTCAGACTCCTTCTTCCACGATCCAATTATCCAAGGCCACCTGGAGTTGGTTCAAGACAGATTGGCGTCCCAGTCATTTATATGCAACTCATCTAGTCAACATCCAAATATAACTGACGACAACCGATTGTAAGACGCCGATTGAGTGCCGCCTGGTTCGCAAATGTTTGGGAAAGGTTTGTACAAACCCTCAAGCTCAACAAGCTATAATCGGTTTTTGTGGAAGAGGAAAAAATACACCTTTCTTCTCCTTTAAAATTACTTTGCAGAACCCTTACTGTAGCGCACTATGCCGATGCTCCATTCGGGGAGACAAGTGTTCAAAAACAATAGAGTCGAATTATGCTCAAATCAAATTCCCAGTGGGGCCTGGTTGTGCCTCCATTCCTGTAAATAGCAATGGCGGAGTTGTGGAATGCTCTGCGGTGAATTTTCAGCCTTCCGCAGAGCTCACGTACTTCATTGGTCTCAATGGTCGTATAGGTAAAATGATAATAATTTCATCGCAATCTCTTCCACTCTCTTATGCAAAGCTAAATGAATTAAGACATCCCTAATTGTATTCATGATTGTTCCAGTTCAAAACTGGAAGGGAGTTGCAACCGATGAGCTTGTTCAAGTGTCCACTCTCTACGAAATGCCCGAAAATGCCTTGTTCTTCGTCGGAGAGTGGGTGGAGATGCGGTGTGTCGCATCCAGATTTATCTTCTCACGAGGATTCCAATGGAAATTCCAACTCATGAATGGTACAATGGTGAAGGCTGAAACTCATGGTAGGTTTAATAATAGACACCATAAAATTCTCAATTACAAGAAAACTGCATCCTAAAAATTTGCATACATGTTTGTAAACCAAAAACCTTTTTAAAGCCTTAGGCTCCCAGGTTTCGGAAGACGACTCGTATATTGCCGAAGACGTTAGGGTGAGAATATCTCAACCTGATATTTTATCAATCCTATGTTACGCTCCTGTGTGGAACGAAACGGGCTGGGAACATAACACTTTACCCTTGGCAGTGAAAGGTAATAAAATTATTTGCGTAATTAATACCGGGGTATCCAGCTGTGCGGAGTTAGAAAATGCACATGCATGCCCATATAAAGCCTGCTTTCTAAGCATATTTCTTTGTTCATTTTCTACCTTCAGACTCTGTTCGCCCATCTTTTCCGGACCCTGAAAATGCCACAGTGAGTTTTTACGTTAATGACGTGAACAACTCCATTGTTTGCGAAGCTGAGGGATTCCCGTCACCCTCCATTATGTGGTTCAAGAATGGCGAAGTATGTACATTGAATACTGTTTAACTAACAAAATTTTCATTTTGAATTAATGGTTAGATAAACGTTCGGTTGTTGGAACCAATACTCTTAGAACCTAGTAAAGTCATATCTGTGGTTTTACAGAATTACATTGACAACTTGAGATTCGATTATAGCGTTCCTAACCTTACAAAGGCCTACGTCATGCTTCCGGACTTAATCTTGTTTGATGACCGCTCCATATTTTTGTGCAATGCCACTAATCCAAAGGGAACAGTTTTGAAAGTATTTACGATGCGAGTTCGAGGTCTGTATAATTATCTCGTTAAGTTATTTCAACAGTTTGTATTATTGCTTCGTGTTTTATATGACGCATCTTTTTACAGAAGAATCCCTGAGACTCTCTCTTACACTTGCTGGAACGGCCTTTGTCTTGCTTCTCGGTGTTTTCGGAATAATTTTATGGATTTTCTACACAAACTCCAGAAGAATGAAGGTCAGCAGCCCGTAATTATGGGGTCGTTATCATTATCAGCCTTTCATTGGGAGAGATCAAGTCAAGCTTTTCTTGAATTTACAGATTGGCCAGTTCTACGCCCTCACTGACAAGGATATCGAGGACTTCTTTAGATGGTAATCCAGATGCAATTAAAAAATGTGGGGATGGCGTGACGAAAGCAATTTACCATCCTTATGATCAAACATTTGAAGTGAACTCGGACGACCTGCTAATTGGTATGTTGAGTTGCGTGACATGAAGTACAACATGCTTTGGATTTTAAAATTCTCTGAAAATTATAAGGAATACTTTGCTTCTCAGATTATCAAAGTCCTTTGGGACAAGGTCAGTTCGGAGTTGTGCTTCGTGGCAAGCTGCAAACGAAGCAGGGTGCTTATCCAGTGGCTGTGAAAACAACAAAGGACTCGGATACAAATCAATTGAGAAGCTTGCTCTCAGAGATTAAAATTATGATGTACATTGGCAAGCATGATAATGTTGTGAACCTCATTGGAGCTATCACAAAAGATTTGAAGAAAAGTAATTAAATTACAAATCTAACAATGTCTGTCGTATACATTTGTAAGCGATCCATTAACTATAACCAAGCTTAATCTATGTATTTTTGTTTTATTGCTTTAACCAGGAGAAGTTTTTGTAGTTGTGGAATACTGTCAGTTTGGCTCTCTCGAAGAGTATTTGAGAAAGCACAGGGGAACCTTTTTTGACGAATTTGGCAACTCAACAGTTAACAACTGCGCAGCTCCAGTGAGCTACGTGAGGCTGGAGTGTCTGGTGAAGACCAGTGATCTCATTATTTGGGCTTATCAAATTGCCCACGCCATGGAGTTTCTCGCATCAAAAAAGGTCATTCATGGTGACATGGCGCTCCGCAATGTACTTCTAGACGCAAGCCAAACCGTGAAAATCACTGATTTCGGCTTGTCCAAGCATATCTACACACAGACTGAACATTATATAACCAAAAGTAAAGTTAAGAAGGTGAGGAATACGAGTTTAATTTAACGGTTTTAATACCCATTCACTTACTTTTCAGTCATTTTGATTAATCTCAATTAAATAATTTAGGATATTCCACTGCCGTGGCGGTGGCTCGCACCTGAGACACTAAAGGACAACATATTCTCTGTAAATTCTGACGTCTGGTCCTTTGGAGTGCTGCTGTATGAGCTGTTCTCTTTGGCGGAAATGCCGTATACCGGACTCAACTACAATGACGAGTTTTTGAGACTTTTGGGCAATGGCTTCCGCCTCAACAAGCCCCCTTATGCAAACACCGAAATGTATGTAAATAAGGATACAATTAGCATACAAAAATCAGACACAGACACGTTAAATTCATGCCTTAATTATTACCTAATTACAGTTATAGTACAATGAGAAACTGCTGGAGATTAGACGCCAAAGAGAGGCCAAACTTCACAATACTGAAGCACTTCTTCCTTCAGTTTATTCGCATGCAGCATCCTCTGAATCAGTCTGAAATTATTCAGCAAATGCAGTACCGATCTGAGCTGGATTCCTCCTCTGATATGGACAAAGAGGATACCACAACGCTGACAACATTTGTCCCACCGACCCTCTCCTCTAATGCAAGCAGTCACCATTTGCAGAGACCTAGAGGCATTGTTGCATAAATGTAATATGTAATAACATTCGTTCACATTAATTTGTTCGTATTCGTCCATCACGATTATTGATCTAGCAAGATTGGAGTAGGCACAATAATTTATGTTGAGTTGAGAGCTTATTTTGTAAAGTCAAATTTTCTTATACGAAAAATTGGTCTCAGCGTTTGTTGTGAGTACTTTCATTACTCCCAGACTTCAAAAGACGCATTTTAAATTCGAATGATCTTTTATAAACTGTGTATAGTTGTAATGTACAAACGTGTTGCCAGTATTTAATTTGTGAGGGCTGAGGAATACACTAATACCAAACTAGGTTGAAAATAAACCGTCAATACAGGTGTAATACCTATATCGTTTAAACTGATAAATTAGCAGAGTTTCTCTTGTGTTCAGGTGAATCACTTGCTTCCGTCATGAGAATGAGATTTTGCATTTGGAATTAAAGCCGGAGTTGATCAATTTTTGTTTTACAATACAAAAATGATTTTTAAAATAAACATTAACGCGATACGATACAAGCATATATTTAGCTAAATAAGTTTTTTTAAAGCTAAGATTAGATTTGGATTTATATACAACACTAACTCATCGGGTCAAAAAGAAGAAACAAGAATAGAGGTATAAAAATTATAAATGCTAAAACTTTGCACACAATAATCAACATGCATATTATACCATACAATGCCCACCAATGTTTAATGTTAAAGGTGATGTATTCCGGATGTTATAATTCCTACGAGTTGCAAAACCGCAAACTCCACAACGGGCATCCAAACTTTGGGCTTTTTCACACTGTATAGATCACAAGTTTCAAGATTTTATTTATGAGCTGCATATTTGAAGGAAAAATATTTATTAACGTACTGCTCCGATGCCAGCGATGCTGCTCCTTGCACATATCTCACCGCTTGTCGTCCATCAAGTCTGCAAACCGTCCACAACTCCAATGCCCTTCTCCGTAACTGCCTCAGATATCGGGAGAACCTTTTAAAGGCCCATCGGTACAGTAAAGTCAAGCCATCGCTGGACTTCTTTACTTTTTCCAAGATTTGAGCTATGTCTAGTAGTTGGCCGACTTGAGAAATTGGAGTTTTCTCCAGTTCTCAACAAACTTCTTCCCAAAACGTTAATCAAAAACCATTCATAACATGACCTTGAGAAGGACCGTGGTCTTTTCTCGCCATTCGAAGGAAACCGAGAAAACGCTGCAGGAGTTCTTGCACCTTGAACAGAATTCCGAATTCTTCGAGTTGGTGATCGAATGGTGCTGCTATAACGGCTGTGTTCTGCCGAACCCAGTTCCATCGTGGACAAATAAAACACTGAAGACGTTCCGCTTGATGAATCCGGGCTAATTATTCCAGGAACTTGGATTTCTGGATCTACAAGTAATAGTCTTCCAGGGTAGTGCCGCGTAGTCAAAGGGGAGCGAGGTGAATCGTATTCAGATGCTGAGACCAAAATGGAACTTGTGATTGGGGTGAAACCTTGAGGATGAGAATCCACTTGAGCGATTTGGCGGTGTAAGTACTCAACCGAAGATGCCCATTGGGAGGTCAAAATGTTTTCACCCTCGAATTCGATGGGATTGATTACGTCCGGATCAGAGTTTGGCATGTTTACGAAGGAAGGCGTAGGTGTTCGAGCGTCATGCAATTCGCTTTTTTTCCGAGACAACCGTTTAGAAGTTCTCCGAAGCGTGGTTGCTATTACGTCATCATGCTCAACGCCAACTTGCTCCGGCGTTAAATTAGTAGAAATGATATTCGAGTCAGGGCCTCCCATTGGGACTGCATGAGTTGTTTCAGTGTCACTGACAACCGGGGACGTTGGAGGAGTCGCGAAGACATCACACGAGGAGACTGGGTCAGTACGACTTGTTTTGATCACTTTGTTGCATTTCGCCCCATGGCTGTGCCTCAGGCTTGCTACAAACGGACTTCGCTTTCCCTTCAGCTT
>JAHZMW010000072.1:0-21070 GCA_027743745.1 Alloscopus bannaensis
CCATTAAATATCCTAAAACTTATATTAAACTCTTAGCTTGTATAATAATGAGTAAAAGCTTTTATAAATAAACTAAAGTGTTCTATACGTTTATACGGTATACTTTTTCTGAAGCTACCTTTAGTCAGCACACGTGTATAAGATATAACAGATAAATGGTCCAAGTGGTTTTGTCACTTCTTCCTTGTCGCTCACTCACGCAACTCTTCTCCACTTCAAAAACTTCTTTTGAACACGAAATCTCCCCTCATCTACTTTTCCCAAGCTTTCTCCAATGCCATCGTCTTCGTCTCAAGAGTGTAAATAGAGACAGACGGGTTTCCCTTGTTTCAGTAGGGAACCTGAAACAAGGTTTTAATTTCAAGGAAAGTAAACTCTTCACCAACAAACAAAGCCAACTTGCAAACAGGCAGGACAACAAGTTGTGCAAATTTCAAGAGAAAAAAAAGATCATCTAAATCAGAACATACATTTTTGTGTTTTATTATCCACCCTATGTACATATCGTATTTTTATAGACTTTAACTTACATATGAAGTAACAACAGAGAGAGGCAATCTGAGATGAAAGGCTAACGAAAAAAGGTTAAATTTGTACCAAAAAGGCAAAGACAAGCAACGTAATATTAGCCCACTCAATTTTTTCTCTCTCGTTTTTATGTCGAGTGCTTGATTACATAGTCGCTTCACACAGCCACCCTCTATTTTCACTCACATTCTTGACGTACTTTTTCCAGAATTAGATTTGAAATTAGAAGTTGGTTTGTTTGCTTTTAATTCCAAACTCGAGCACAGCAGCATCCCTGTGTGAGTCACAGCAGCCACAGAATACTGCTCCACAATTTCTCTATCTCCAGTTTGAAACGGGAGTTCATTTATGCTTTTACTTTTCAAAGTATGCAACTCCAATTTGCCTGCCCTATTTTCTTTTCCAACCACCCTGAAAAATGTTGCTCCACACAAAACACTTTTGTGCGCTCATGAGTACATATGCGGAGCCTACACAGTCTCATTAAAATCTAGCGAGACCATACACTCGAGGTATTTAAGCCACTGTATTTTTTTCTAAAAAGAGTTCGAGTCAACACCACCGCGAGCTGTGTGAGTTGTGTGCGGTAAAGTGTGTATGAATGCGAATGTGATTGTGAGAGTCTCGCAGATAGAGATATCAAATGCTTGTAATGAAATGATACTAACGCTGTGTCACACACTTCCACAATGAACGCGAGATAAGAGAAAAAACCTCTTTCATTTTATACTCCAGCTATTTCCAGCAACACTGGAGACTCGAGAAAACAGACGACATGAAAGAATTGTGGAGCGACCAAAGAGGATTTTGAAATCTCCTCTGTCTTTCCTTATGCACCCTGTAGTGCTCACTCGCTTCTCAACGCATTCACTGCTTTCTCCGTTCACACACTTTATCTCGAGAGAAGCAGTGAACTCACACACTTTCTATTTCGCTTTCTCTTTTGGCTTTCTCTACTTGAGCATTCGAACCACAAGAAAGACTATATTGGTGTGTGTCCACGTTTCTCATTCTCTGTCGATTTCTCTCTGCCACTGACTCGCATTCTGCAATTTTTTCATAGTCCTCACAAGAGTGGAAATCATCATTCCTTCCAACTAGGCATGAAGGAAACGTGTGTGCGAGTGTGTGTTCTTCTCTGCCTCTCCACTCTTCTTTTCTTCATCACAAATGCCACACACACACTCTTCGCACACAAACATATACACACATACTCGCCATATCTCTCCTTCGCTCTCCATTTCACTCTCCATATCTTCCGTATGACTTTGCCTCGTGAGGAAGGAACACACACGCCTCACAAGCGGAGTATTGGAGCAGCAGCCAGTTGCTCTCTCTGAAGCGAAGCAGAAAGTTTTTACACAGCTAAAAAAGCCGTCGTCGGCTTCAGTGTAAAGTAGGCGAGTCAGTTGAAGACAAGTTTGCAACAAGCTATCACACACAAACATACACACTCCCGCGCTCGCAGCAAAGGAGAAAATTTCTTGTAATACAAAAAGAGAAAGTGGAAGCTCGCACAGGAAGTTTCTGAGTTGGGGTTTGCAAAGACTTCTTTCAGTTTCCCATTAGTTGCGTTCAGTTTTAATAATATAACGCTGGACAGGAAGATGATATGAGCATTGTGTATTTTTAGCAGTGCTCCGGAAATCCGACGGCTGATACAAACCAAGCGTGGAGAAAGTTGGAGAAACTGTTAAGAAAGACAGTTGTACCTAGTGAAAGTACGTTCCTGACACGTGTGCATTTTCTATGATTATTTTGAAGAAGTAGAGTGTCGAAGAAAGTGAAGTCGTGTGGAGGTAGTTCTATGTGCTTTGACTCTTATTGGAATATCTGATTGTGAGAACATTAATTTTCCGCGTGAGTGACACAATAAACGGTAGAAAATTGTTTGTCCGTACATAATAAATATAAACTTCACAAAGTCCAAGTAGAGAACGCGCCAGTGTCCACTTCTTCATATATTTTATAGCCATTTTGTGTGTGAACTCAAGTAAATCGTTAATCTCACAAAGGGAATTACTCAGATCCGATAATACATGTCAAGTTGAGACAAAATACCTAGCGCAGGAAATGCGTTTGTCCGTTGTTGGTGCGATAGTGTGAGCCTCCAGCAAGAAAAAACAATCTGATACACACAGTTCCCCTCACGCTTGCGGACAACGTAGTGTTGACGGAAGAAGGGAATGTTATCTCATGTTTTCTCCAAAACTACAAACGCTGACGAGTCAATAGTGTGACAGGAAAGTCGCAGAAGACGAAAGTCAAAGCAAATGATACAGTGACAGATGCGGAAAATGACAACAGCAGAAAGCATCATACGAAATTTGTAGTCTAATGACAGGTATTCAAAGTAACTTGAGTTTGAAAATCATAACCGATACCAATTCAGATTTGATGTCGGGTGAATAGCAGACTATAAAAAACTGCGAATATATTTCGCATTTGACACTGTAGTGAAGTGTAAAGGCATAGGTTTACATTGTGATAAAGTGCCTTACTAATATGTTGTGAAACTGCGTATGTGATGTTGTCGCTTATCGCATTCCACTCCTCCAGATCATAGACGGACCAAGAAGCATGTGTGTAGGAGAAAAAAGGTGCACAAAAGTTGACGTTTATGAAAGCTATTACAGTTTTCCTTGTCTTGGTATAAGTACTTTGGGGAGTATTTTTCTCCTGTGGTGAATCCATTATATTATACCTATTACAGTAAAATAAAGAGGAGAAGCAAAAGTGCCAACGCAGATGTGAAGGTAATCCTTTTTCTCTCGCTATTATTAAGCACATATTTCTCATATTTATAGTCAACCATAATGGCAAATAAGGGGCACACGAGCATAAATAATTTTACTCTCTCAACGTTTCCCTGAATATTTCGCTGTGACTGTCTTGAAATCCCATTATCACGTATGCATTCCGGAATGAACTTGTTTTTATGCTCAAAAATCCTCATACGAACGACAAAAAAATCTTGGGCAACATCACTTTAACCACGCGTCGTTTCTCCGGTCGCTTTTTTGGTAAGTGGCTTGCGACAAGTGAGACTCTTGCCATAATCCACATCGCATTTTCAAATTTTTTTGCCCTTCTGATTTTGTGATCTAATGGAGATGTATGTTTTTGTATACATAAAAGCAAAATTAAATTGGCCACTCGTTGTCAACCTTGCTTTTCAAGAGGTTCACTTGAGTTTCGTCGGTAATGCTCTTGACACCGGATTTACTCCGACAGTTTAGTACGTATTTCTCACGGAGAAACCTTCAATTGTCAGGCTGCATATTTAACCACACAAACGGTGATGTCTTTCCTAGAAATCCTGAACAATTACATGGCAGCCACTAAAAGCAATCTTAAAATGGGAACGCATATTACTCTACTAGCACACAAACACTGCAAAAAAAGGAGAATATCTCACAAAGTCTGGAAAGCCTCAAGCAGCTTATGCTTTAGCAGCACAAAACGCAATGTCCGTACCAATCTCCATTAATCTCCTGTTGAATGACTACCTCCTCCGCAAAATACCAGATTAGTGCCGCCGGAGAGCGAGAGATGGTCCAAGTGGATTAATAAATTAAGAGCACAAAATAAACATGTCGGAACCACAAGTGAGACAAGGAGCTTCGATACTTATCCACCAAACAAAGCGCGGAACGACACGTCACAGACCTCCAAAAAGTAGGCTGAAGTAGACAAAACAGTTCCTTGTTTATTGTGTTTAGCATAATGAGGAAAAATACATCCGTGGTGCACGTATTCATTGTACTCGTGCATTTTTTGGACGTTTTTAGGTAGAGGAAATAGAGGAGAGTGTGCTTGATTCACTTCAAGTGTCAAGTCTTGTGCCAAATTATCTCCTTCCTTTTTTACTCCTGAAGTGAAACATGACTGCGCAAATATTGACACGTATTACGTTCTCTGCTTATCATCCACATGCAATCCACCAAGAATCCTCAATTCCACCTTGTCCGCTTAGTATTGATGAGACAATCTTATTGAGCATTTTCCTTTTAGTATTGATTAAAAATCTGGTGGTCACTTTACTCATCTCGTTAATATCACAATAAACCACTCATGCCCCAATTATGGGCGTATGTCTGCAGCATTGTCCTAGTCGTAGCAGTTTTTGTCTAATCTTCTTCCCTCCAACAGATATGCTCTATTTTTTTCTCTCCTTTTTTTCTCCGAAATCCCCTGTCATTATGGTTGTAGCCAGCCATCAATCCATAAGCCCATCCAAAAACAACAGTACAATAGTACCGAGATCCTATAACCAAGTCGTTTTTACCGAGTTTTCATCTTCTTTCCCATCATGAATGCTTCCGTGCATGTTGTGCTTAAACATTGATGTTTATGTTGATGATCCTCTCTCCCTATCATCTCTGCTGTAGTGTCCTAAAATAATGATCAATATACAAGATACAGACAAGTTAGGAGAGCGCATCATCGTGGTGCGTGACAATAGCAAAAATAACACGTACAATATCATTCCACATTTTTTGATACGAGAGAAGAGAAAGAATGAGAAAAAAACTGTTTGTCATGAACGGAAAGTAATCCACATGGCTATCTCTGTTGGAGAAAGGAAATCGTGTACAAAAGAGAGAGAATGTAAGCTGAGAGGAGATATTATGAATTTATGTATGCTTCTTCAAACCATTTTTTTCCTAGCCGAACAATGCAACTCTAACGCGCTTTCACTCATGTTATACATAAAATGCTGTGGAGCGTGGTTGCACATCTTCCTCTTATATTGTCGTTTCGTTTGGGCTACATCTGTTCACTGGAGTTTGTTCTCTGAGCAGTTGTTACAGAAAAAAAACAATAGCTCCTACACTGTTGACTCTGCTACTCAAACACTCTTTTTTCTCTGATGGATTCGCTTTTGGCGAACATACATAACAAAAGCAAGTTGTATGCACGTAGAGAATGTGAAAGCGGATATGAACTTTGTGCTATATGAGAAGTGGTACATGTTCAGACCGAAAGCTAACTCAACAACTCAACTCACACTCCGAAAAAAAAGTCCAACAGGGTCGATCGATTTTGACGTGGTTTGCTTTCCCTTCGTTTCCCTTGATGTGTGTATTAGTTTTTATGCGCGCGGTGAAAGTAGCATCATATCTGAGCATAAAAGCACAATAACGACGAGCATCGCGCGGAGACGGCCTGTCGTCTTGGGTTTCATCGATGTGGAGTTCATTTATTGACGGAGTTACTACCATTACCACTTCACGTTAAATACCAATGCTCGTATATTCCTACATTACTAATTCATTAACTCATGCGGTTTTGCGAAGGAAAAAGAAGGTAAATGTTAGAACACACAACTGAAAAGATAAACCTTGGCGATAGCGTGTGTACACATTAAGTGTGAATGTTTCATGAACGTACGAATTGCCGTCTGCAGTTGAAGTGTAGATTGACAAAGAAAACAGGGCTGAGAAAATACAAAGGCGATGCCGTATTACGAATACGATTCCATTTGCATTTCGTTTCACTATATTATTCTTACTGAATGTATAGAAAAGTCAATCAATCAAGCTGGGTGATCGACCACCCCTAAAAAACCCTTTCAATTGCAGACTGTGTTTTCGCATGATGTAAAAGCTGTAAAGATACATATACGCATCAAGCTCGAGACACTCATGCTGTTAAACTCCACACTACACAAACATCTTCTAGTTAATAGTGTCCAAACACCATACCAGTCACAGCATCTTCTCTCGTTTTTTTCCTTGGAACGCGAAAAGGATCTGTCAAGAGAAGTTCTCTGAAACTACTGGCGCGACGGAGGTGGTCCACTGACTCGAAAGCTGTGCATTGGCACAGATTGATTATTACTGTAATTAAGACGAATCGTTTCCGCCAACTTGAGCTGACATTACACACGTCTCGCTGACAAGTTACAACTATCACGTACACACACACGAGCTCAACAGTTCTGCCCCGACAAACCCTTCGTAGTTAATCCTCGTCATCCGTTTTGCTCATGACTTAATAACTGGCACGCATTTACTGGACCGGATAGACTTCCTCCATTGCTGCTGGCCATCCACAGAATCCACACGTACAGTAGACGTGTGTAGAGAGGCTTAAGTGCTTTTAAAAGCTGCTCTGGTTCTCAACCTGCTGGAATTGTGAGGGGGAAAGGAGCCTCCACTTATCATCTCTATACACACTACTGATTTTTTATACTTTTCTTACAGACTTGTAAACACGACGGAAAATTGTCGTATATACATACGTATATTTAGGATACGGTATCGTACGAAATTATATACATACGATTATTATTTTTATTGGTGACTAGAATGCTCCTATAAATACAAAAGGGAAACTTTTTTTGTGCTGGAGTGACAAAAGGATTTGTAGAGTACTTACGTAAGCACAGCATATTTAGCTTGGCGAGGGTTAAAGTACACATGTATCACTTCACAGAGTTTTTGTTTGGTTCAGAGATCTCGTAATTTGTACTTCCTGGATTGGAGTCGACATGGATCCTTCCTAAAGGAAAGACGTGTACATGCCTGCATTTATATTTGAGTTTAGATTCACTCTGTAGACAGACAAACTATAAAAGACTAGAGTTAGTATTAGAGCCGCTGGCTAAATGACAGTAGTTCATGCAATCCTACAGTTACTGCGCTGATTATGGGGAGTTTGAGCTGTTTTTACTGGTAATAGTTATTCCTGACAAAACTGCATTTCAAAACTTTTGTAAGTTATATGTGTGCTTATAGAGCGTTACACATATGGGAAGTTGCAATACCCGAGAAATAGGGTTTATACCACAAAAAATTTCTTGTAAATGCAGCCCGGAGTAACTCATCTGAAAGGATTTCAACTGCACAAGGCAGTTTGAGTATTATCAACTAACAGAGTTTTCCGCACAACGAGAGCGAAATGAAAAAGACAATAAATCGGAGGACAAAACCCATTCCACAACAAAAGGGAACAAAACGTATATTTTCTGCTCGACCCAAATGCACCCTAGCCAATCTACTTTGAAAGAAAATTATTGTTTTTCCCAAGTTTAATCTTTGCGATTGGTAGTTTAACGTTTTAAAAAGTATATGGCTCTGTAATACTATTACGTGCATGTAAAAAAGTTGGAAAATGTCGATTTAAAAAAAAGAAACCTGAGAATTTTGTACCAATGCTAGATTGTCAATATCTTTACGTTTGTGTAACGAATGCATTTTGGTGTTACACGCTCCATAAATACGTGTAATACCGTTTCGTGCGGTGTGTATATGTACTTTATTAGTGAAAGTTGCAACGTGCAGAAGTGTCCCTTCCTATTCTCTCGCCCAACCAATCGCAATAATACACTCACATGCCTCGGCACCGGATTAGAGATCCAAGATCCACAAGATGGAAAATCGATTTGATTCCCTCGCAGAGAATTGCCTGTAAGCTTTCCTCTGTCATCTGAACAGGAGGGAAAAAGTTTTCCGAAATTCTTACGGCATTAGGTACACTCCATCGAGAAGCTTTCTCTCTAAGCACCAGAGAATTCTAATAGTTTTGCGGGTATACTCTATGAATACATATAGGGAAAGCGGGGATCTTTTTTCTCGGAGAGATTGCAGAAAAGTCTTGGCGGAGAGAAGGATCGCGCTCTTTAAGCTGATGTGATGTTGGATGTTGGGAAACTAAGTTTTCTCCTATTACTACTTTTGCGCCTCGCATTCTTTCTTACACTTTCCCATGTGCTCACGCAGTTGTATGCATTCATTCAGCAGTCGTTGCTGACGTTTGTGAGTAGAAATGGAAGAATGGGAGAAAGCAGGAGAATTTTTTCAGTGAGCCATTCTCACTGAAAGAGAAAGTGCGCGAAGAAATTTTTACTACATTTTCGTCTTCAAACTATTAGCTACATATATGCATTAGCAGCACTGTGTAGAAATAGAGCTGGAGACAACGAGACAAGTGACGAAGATCATTTGTCGTCAGTCGGGAAATAGTTTTTCTGTGTATATGGTCTCTAATTTGTATGCAGGTCTTTTAAAAGAAAGACAGGATGAAATAGTGAGGTCAGCAAATATATTTGGGGGGAAATAGTGTGATCTACTTTGGCTAAATTGGAGTAAACTCTCATCTTTGAAATTCTTGTTTCCAGCAGCAGATTGAGTTCCAGTGATAGAGGAGAAGGATTTGTCGCAACAAGGTTCACAGTTCAAGTGCCAGAATTTCAGGAATGTTAAATCAGAAAGGGAACGAATACAATTTGACTGCAGACATTGAAGCGTTGACACTTCCGTGAAATGCTACGGCTTGTTATACTTTGACCCTTTTTGTCCTCTAGAATTGTTGCGTACAAAGCAGAACGAACCAACTTTGTCTGCTGTACGGTAGGTTTTTAAGGGAATGAAAGTTTCTTGACTTACGACTTTGTAGAATGAAAGTTTTTATATTTATCGACATTACGTCCGTCGTGGCTCATTCACTGATGGCTACTAGATATGCAATTCTGTACATTACCCATATTGCATTTGTATATTGTAGATTGCAGTGGTCTTATAATTCAGAGGATACATTCTCCGCAATGCAGCTATATTTGTACTATAAAATTTTGCTAAACGACACAGATAATTTTCGTTTCAAATCTAAGACCATTCTGCAGTTTACCGGAATCTAAAGCGATTTAGACAAGTTTTCGCTTTGAAAATAGGCATTATGCAAACAATTCTAGCTGCAAATTTACATACCACCAAGACGAAATAGACGATTAGAAAGAGGAGAATACCAACTCATTTCCACTTGTCAGCCTTAGATCAACAAAAATAACGCTTACAACACCACTATTGTTGGCTATTTCCTCTGGGAAACGTTTTCCACTTTCGTGATGAATCAGTTTGCGGTTTTTTCATTTCGGTAAATTCACAAAAGTAGAAAAAAGTGTGCAATCTCTAACAAAAAAAAACCAGACTTCTGCATTGGAACTCTAATCTAATTTCATCTTTAGTGGAACACTATGTATAGTTCTTTTTTCTGCAATAACAGCATCTCACTTAGCATAATACAAAATAAAGTGCGCATTCCATCTTTAGCTAATGTACGTAATAAATGGAAAATGGAAACACATCTTCCGCCAGATCTATGGCAGTAACCATATTAAATAAGAGATGCGTAACTTGTTTATGACTGACGTCTATAAAATGTTAGCGGGAGATGATGAAATCAAAACGGAAAAGATTACTACTCCTTTGTCAAACTGCGAAGACTTTCGGAGCTCTTTCCTAGTGCTGGTGAGAGAAAGAGAAAATAACGAAATAAGAAAAAATAAAAGCTTGATTAAAAGAAGAGCATAAAGTAGCGAGGCGCAGAATACTCATCTCCACATCTATTCAGCAACATGCGCATTACAGAGAGACTCATCTTTTAAATCAACTCCAGACACACTTGCTATTCCACCGCACTAGTTGATGCCTCGTAAAAAAGTGGAAGCTTAATAACTCTTTTCGCATTTCGAGTCTGGGAGAGAAACCCAAGAAAAAGTTTCATGCAAAGGGAAATCCTTTCATGAAGTCATTCACGTGTGGAGAGGAAGTCTTCACATAATGTGCTTAAAAACATGGTCCTCACGCTCTCTCCTGTCTTGTAATAAGCGAGAAGGGCTTACGGATGACATTGTACATGCGCATGGTGCAAATTGCTTTCCTTCCATTCCAATCTATCTAAACGACTCGCAACACGCAAAAAGTATACATAACTATACAACACTATTAAGCAGTGAGACACCCAGTGTTCTTCGAATCCCTTGGGGAATATGGTGTTTAGCTTAAAGACGCAAATTAATAGCGCCTTGTCAGGGAAAGTAAAGAAAATACCTGTTTTTAAGCATTTCAACATTGATGTCGCGTTTAATGATGAGAACCTGGATTGGAAATAGTAGACACTCTAGGACAGTTATAAAAAACCCCTTTACTCAGCTCCATTCCGCACTATCGGAATGCTAGAAAAAAATTTAGAAGAAAATGTGGCTTTTCAAAATACATCGACAAGCAATGACAAACGCGCTGGCGATTTCTCGTGTGCAAAAACAGCGTATTAACATATTTTTATGTGCTTCCAACAAAATTCTAGAGAAAATACGTACATTCCACAAAAGTTCGCCATATTTCTCGCTCCCTTTTGGCATACATTTGCAAAGAGTCTTTTCATGCACACGGCTTGCAAGGAAATGTAAACACATCAACATAATATAAGTGTGTAATATTTAAGACAACACAGCGTCTCATTCACTGTTGAGAGACTCGCATCAGTGTTTTTGCGAACGCTGTAGTTTCCTTCTCATGTAGCAAGAAAAATAATACAGCGAAAAGCACCAGCTGCGAATTATGACTTACCAGCATATTTTCTTGCTACTTTCAAAAGTATGTTCTGGAAACATAAATTTGCACCGAATTTCACACGCACTACGAGAAAACACTCTCTCGGGCTCCACTTAAAAACACAGGAAAACCCCATACCATCCGCCCACACATCCCAGTGAAACATGGACTGCATTATGGACTCGCTTAACAGCTTTGTTTCATTTTCTGCCAATTTTATTTACTTTTTATGCAACTTTTACACGTGGCTGGTTTGTGATGGTTTTTTCTGTGCTTTCTCAGCACGTCGCCTTCTTCAATGCTGTTCTGAGAGACGTATCTCACACCGCATGCTAATCTTAAGTGCTACGAGCAAAATGATATGTAGATCCTGTGCTCTTTCCATTCCAAAACGTTTTTCATTCACATGATAAACCTTCGGTGAAATATGGTTGCTTATTAAAAAAATAACTTAGGTAATCAATTTTTTCAGACACATGTTTTTATATGTGAATGATGTGAAGTAACATTTTTGCAGTGGTAAAAAGTACCTGACTCAGGTCCCAATTTAGGAGATGAAAGAAAGATTAATACGAAAGGCGAAAAAGGAGTTTTAGCCTTCAGTCAAACGTTATAAACTGCGGAATTTGACCTAGCATTCTTTCCCAGCCTTCTGTAATCTGTGGCACATCTTTATATCCATTTCTACGTTCGAGTTTCACCACATTTTCGACCGTATGACTCAATTTGGCAAAACCCATTGCCGCACTCTTTACTTCTCCGTATGGATGATGCTACTTTAAAAGAGTTGATTTTCACAGAAGCTGTGTGCAACTGTGTTCTTTTATCCTTCTATCTCCGTAATTCTCTTCCCAACTCGAAATGATGGCAATCGTACAAGTGTAAATGATGCATTTGACTCCCATTCCTTTTCTCTCGTACGAAATTGGAATGACTTGAAAAACGAACGTTTATGAGCCACCAGCAAAAGCGTACATATCGGATCTCCGTACAAGGAATGCTGGAAGAAATGCTACTATAGACCATATGCGAGCTTTATTGTGCCATGAGGAATGCGTAAAAAACACATTTGTGGGCGCCTTATTACTCTCATTCTTCCCAGCTCAGGCTTTGAAGCCAGAGTATTGAGGAAACTGTTTTCATTCGTAATGAAGTTATATTCGACATACTGCAGAGGATTTTACGTATTCCGCTCCTTCCCGCACTGGATTTTCTGTGTGAACACTCATTCTATTTGAAATCGACAACAACAGGAAAGTACTATATTACTCTGCATTTTTGCAACTGTGGTACAGCAAAGGAAGTGAAAAGCGCTACTCCTAGTTGCTCTGCTGTCCGTTTGTTTACTGACAAGAGGTCTTCACATTTTGAGCTGATGATCTCATTTTCTCTTCATCAGATCCCAAGCAAACAGAAAAGGAAAGAGAAAAACACGTACACAGTTCCTTATGTGTGTGTGTGAGCACAAATATCAAAGATTTACAGAATTGCAGATAAAGCCACACTGTATCCGTCAAAATTCATCTCTGGAGAAGGAAGAAGGAGTGGATATTATGCTTTCGGGTACTTTTTCAACTTTCTCTCTTTCACTTGTATCTCTCCTGGCAGGTTTTTTACGTACTTCTAGATTTCAATGAACCCTCTATCATTTCATTGACTGCATACAAACCTTGTGTACATTTTGTACAAAAAAAATGGAAGGCGTAGCTGAATATATAGCAGTTTGTTTAGGTAGTGCAGGAGCGTCCATAATTCATCATTTACTCAATTCTTCATTGCGCTGATGACCGAAACGGAGTACTAAAAGTTCTCAAGGAAAAATCCAATTTCTATGCATCATTTGTGCTTTCCAGTCATTATCAACATTCCGGAAGAAATTTTTTTATCGGCTATAATTTTCCAGAAGAAATCATAATACGAGAGCGTAACGAGCTTATTTTTTTTAAAGATTTGTGTAATATTTTGTACAGCAGAGTGGCTGTGGATTTTCTCTAAGAAAACTTATGGTTTGTCGGAAACTTTTATCCATCCATCGAACCTTATCCATCATTATGAGCTCCCGGAGTCTTTTGACTCCTTTGACTCATTGCTGCGAAAGTCGTTTTCTGCGTATGAACGCCCCACATCATCTCATGTGTCCAGAGAAGTGTTTGGGGAAAAGAGGAAACTAGGGAAAAAATTGATTACTTCAGAGAGTTTTTGACAGGGAAAATGTGAGTTTGGGAAATTATTTTCAAGAAACAACACTCGCAAAGAAGTAAGAGTTACATGAGCTTCCAGGCTCAATTTTGTTGTGAATGTGAGCTGCAATATTTTAGAAAGAACAAAGTATGAAAACAAGACTCACAGTGAAAGCCAGTCCATAACATACTATATCCGCTCAATAGTATTCATGAGGAAGTGAATAAAAAAATACAACAAACAAGGTAAACTTTTTCTGAATCCACATTTACCACATAATGCGTCCTTCAAGAGCTAGATTCGAGCTGGATAAAGTTTCAGTTTTCTTGGTTAGACTATCATCAAATTCGTATTCATTCATGGCTTGCTCAGTCCTTTAAAAAATTGCCCCAGCTTCACCCTCTACAGAGAGATGTGCAATGCTAATATTTTATCTTACTTTACTGCAAAAAACAAGCTCGGATATGAGACGTCATTTTTGTACTATGTAAAAACAGTAAAATGTTGAGAATATCACAGAAAATTGCACTTTGCTCCGCCGTTCTCTGTCTCTGAAATATGGACGGGAGAGAAAACTGAATTTATTTTCATTTTTGTTACTTTTACTGCGGAGACAGTACAAAAAATCAACGACCATGTGAGTGTGTCCCTCGCGTACTTTGCCGGAAATGAATAAGAGCAATTGCAACACATACAAATATCAAAGTGTCTCAACTGCACTGTAGATTTTCATTTAGTGGAGTAAATTTGAATTTATTTTGAAAGGTTTATGGTGCGCCGTCTGTGTAGATCAACATTTGGAAGTAAAAGTCTGCTCAGCTCAACGCTAAGCCTTTCCTTGTGTAGGTATATGCTTATTATTGTGCTGTTTTCTGAAATGAAGACTATATGGTCGGTAGAGCTTTAAATGATGCACTTAATGCGCACCATGACAAGGGCTTGGTGGAAGGATTGAAGATGGAAGATCAGAATAAAGACTGTTAGTAAATGTTACAGCTCACTACGTGTAATCGTGAGATAATCTTCCGTCTTTTTAATAAAAATGCAAACTTCCAACAACAGCGGCGCTTTTCATGAAACAAGCTATAAATCATAGCACTAATGGCTCAGTTAGACATTTTCTGCTACACACTTGCAATTTGCTGATACGTGAAAATATACAAAGTTTTCATGTACGGATCCGCCTACAGAAGAAAGTTAAAGTTTACGTGAACATAAAGTTGGAGTACAGTTTTGCTAACTGTAGGCAATCTTTTAACTTTTTGAATACTGTCAATTTTGTATCCGTGCTCATTATATAAATAAATATGAGAACATACAAAACATACAATTTCGTCGATACCTTCTTCACGCTTCATAGAGCTGAAGACTAATACGATGTTGTTGGTTTTTGAGTGTACTTGTATTTGCTTTCCAATTTCCTAGATAGACTATCACATTGACAGAAGGATTGGAAGGATTTTTGGTTAGAAGAGAACGCAAGCTCAACCATCATGAAATTCGTAAAAATTCCTAAAAGAGTACTGGAATGCGATTGAAAGAAATGTATGCTCGTTGAATTTTTAGGTAAATTGTTGAGTACGTTTATAACTGATGTACTATCTGAAACGTTCCCAAACGTTAATTGGTTTTTTGTTTGACATTTGCAAAGCATGCAGTATTCATACAACATTAATATAGGAATCTTGTGTATGTTTAAATAGTTTGCTGTCTTTTGTGAGTGGGTTCCGGAACATTCCTCTATTACATTTTTAAAAAATCCACGACTCCATTTCGACTAGTTGTTAGTTTTACGGTTTTAACATAATTGAAATTTTTAAGCTTTCACTTGAACTCAATAAGTTGGTGAAGCCTGAATTTAAAACGTTGAACCACAATAATTGTTGTTTACACTAATAGTAGAGTAGAAAACAGATTCTATTAATATCGTTGTACTTCGTGTATTTGCTTTGTGATTTGTTTCAGTCTCCTAATAATCCGATACTTCAACCTGAAATATGAAGATTTCGTATTCATCTCTTGAAAAAGTCTGAAGNTGTATTTGCTTTGTGATTTGTTTCAGTCTCCTAATAATCCGATACTTCAACCTGAAATATGAAGATTTCGTATTCATCTCTTGAAAAAGTCTGAAGTACTGTTCGTAGGTATACATACATACAAAAGACAAAAAAAGTTTACAATGTACACACCCGTATCCAGTGATTCAGGCTTTTTTCTCTAACGAGAGAAATATTCGTAGGTACCTATACATGATATATGGAATCCCATCAAAATTAAGCTGAAAGGAACTCTCTTCTCAAGAAATCTCTTTTTATCATTTACTCGCAAGACTTGTGATACTGCTCTGTGTACTCGAGAATTCAGGGAATTCATTCAGTAAAAATAGCACATCCACCACCACCATCAACCATTTCTGCAAGGTCCTTTGTCATGGGAAAGAAAAGGGAAAAGTGCGGTGAAAGCTGCCATACATTCACTTGAACGGCTGTGTAAGCTGAGACAATTTGTTTGGAATTGAAATAATGTTAACACACCCCCTGTCAACTTATTTTCCTCGTTTCTCATCCCGTGACTTATGAGTTCATTCTTGAAAAGTGCTGTTGTGTTGTATTTATTTCTATTCTCTGCTGATATATTGATATTTCCAATATTCATAATGGAAAAGTGAAAGTACATTGCTCTGGCACGCATCCGTCTTGGACGACTGTTATTTAAATTTATTTTTCAAACGAAGCCATTGCACTTACTTACAATATTCATAATGGAAAAGTGAAAGTACATTGCTCTGGCACGCATCCGTCTTGGACGACTGTTATTTAAATTTATTTTTCAAACGAAGCCATTGCACTTATTTTCAGTTTCATCTACCATAACTTTCTGGATACAGAGAAAAGGGAAAGTCAGCGCTATTCCGCCACTTTTTTCCACCTGCATTATTCAATAAATTTTTCATAGAATATGTTTTTCACATTGAGCATTTATACAATACCTATGTTATATATGTACGTCAATGGTTTTTCAGGAAGCTCTCACAATGATACAGCAATTGGCAAATATCATGGAGCATAATAATTGCTGCACAATGTGTGCCTCCTGAATGAATACCCATACATAAGCTAGTTTTAGTGCTCCGATACGAAAAGATCGCATCGTTTACATAATATGGAGTGGCAACATGTGCTGCAAGGCGAAATATATGTATTATAATGAGAACAAGAATATGTATATACTTCTATTTTGAAAAATACTGAATGTAAATTCCCTTGCGAAATTGTACAGCATTCCTGAGACGAAGCCAATGTGATATCTCTCTTTCCCTCCAATAATCTATGTGTTCGACTAGAAAACTAGTTGTAACCTAACTTTCGCATTGGTGTTCTCCTCACGAACACTTCATTCTAATTTTATTGGAATTCCACTCCCAACTGAACCCTTCCTTCGAAACCTGGTCTCATTCATGATGCTTGAAAGTTTAGTAGTAAAAATAATATTATTTTTGGTACAGTTTTCAACTGTCTTGATGTTGCGTTGTGGGAAAATCTGAAGTGAATCTTTCAAAGTGCAATGCTTAAAATTCACAGCACGCGAATTCGATGTCAGTGGAATATTTTGGGGTTATCAAATTGAAACGTAAATGTTAATGTGGATTGCAATCACATTTTTACCTTTCTTGTGTTACCTCTGCGTAGGCGATTGTGTACCTAGACAATAAGCTGTGCTAGAACTAACGATTTTGAAGTTCTTATTTGAAGCTTCACTGATTCTTGATGTATCAAAATGTAAACCTCCTGTTTGATTCTACTGCTAATTCCAAGTCTTAAATTCTTTAGTAGAATAGAACGATATTCCAAAACGTGTCTTGAATGGACCAGCTATATAGTATAACTTATCTGCTTACGTAAATTTCTAGAACTATGCAAGAATTATTAATACGTAGCAGCGTTTTATTCAGTAGACATTTTTAGTTTTAAGATCCAATCTTCACATATATGCTAGAACATAGAGTTATTATTATTATGGCTTCACATATGCTGAAGGTTTGGACCCGGGAAGCTATACCAGGGATAAATTCTAAAAATCTTAGAATGCTTGCGTTTGCAAACAGCACAAGCTTCATTTGTTCATATTTTTATATTGCAAACTTTATCGCATCGCTCCGAATCTGTTTCTTGTGAACAGACAATCAATAATTTTTGTTTATTTGGGTTCTGATTACTGTTGTTCACAGTCTGTAATTGCGTACAGACCCGATTACCACAAAACCAGTTCTTTACGCAGTTTGCGGCTTTTGTGTTTACACAACTTCCTTGGTACGAGGAGTATAAATAAGCACATCGTTTTTGTTATGACTAGATTGATTTTTATTATTAATAGTTTGATAGTAATCAATATGTGATTTATTGCATTAGTAAAAGAGGATTGACACATATACCTAAATTAGGTCACGATGTCTTTATGTTCATTCTGATCAATATTTAGTAAATAAATGTTGTACTCATATGAAAATGCAGTGGTTCTATCAGTCCTGTTTATTGAACCTGTTAAAAATCCCATATAAATAGTTAACTTCATTTTGACATGATTATTTGGCAGCTGATTTGATAAGCATTTTTTAACTGGAGTATGCAAAACGTTTAATTATTAATCTAAAGTTCACTTATTGATTTACCATATCTTGTTGAACTACGTTGATTTACCCAAGAGTTAATTAATAAGTTTTATCAAAATAAATATAACATTAGGTATGAGGTGTATTAATTTAATGTATGCGCAACATTTCTTATATTATTAATACGCACATTCTCAAAAGGCTGTTTTACTACAGAGATTAAAAAATAAACAAAGAAAGCAGCTTTCTTCCCCATTTACAGCAACCAGGCTCGAGTTACAAAGAAAGTTTGTACTACAACCGAAGCAAGAAATACGGGGATGTTGTAAACTTGTTTTGATGCATCGTTCCACAGCGGCACTGGTGATGATGGTGTGCCACGCATGAAGCAAAGTGAAAGTTACTTGCCTCCGTGTTTATCGTCTTGTCGTAAATTGCAACTGCACGCACACAGAAAATCTACGTAAGCGTATAATTTAATGTATGCGCAACATTTCTTATATTATTAATACGCACATTCTCAAAAGGCTGTTTTACTACAGAGATTAAAAAATAAACAAAGAAAGCAGCTTTCCTCCCCGTTTACAGCAACCAGGCTCGAGTTACAAAGAAAGCTTGTACTACAACCGAAGCAAGGAATACTGGGATGTTGTAAACTTGTTTTGATGCATCGTTCCACAGTGGCACTGGTGATGATGGTGTGCCACGCATGAAGCAAAGTGAAAGTTACTTGCCTCCGTGTTTATCGTCTTGTCGTAAATTGCAACTGCACGCACACAGAAAATCTACGTAAGCGTATAACAGAATGAACAATACAGTAATGAGATATATGAATTACCGACGGCTTTAACACCTTCGCATAGCACGCCTTGTGTTAATTTAATACTCATACGTTAGAGCAGTATTTTTTTACGGTGATGCCAATTTCCGATTAAGTAAAATCTGTTTTGTGCAAGTACTACTACAAGGGATAAATTGCGCTGTTATTACATAACAAGAAATAAGTGCTACAAGTCAATGAGCCATGTCCACTTTCACTCATTTTCAGTTCTCCAAGTACGCGTAAGGATAAAGCAAGTGAAAGGGAACGGCAGATCTGTGTATGAGTGTTAAAATGTGTAGTGCACTACAATCGATCAAATTATAGTACTTTCACACAATGGGCTCTTAAAAGTTCAAATGTCAGCAAGAGAGAGAGAGACTGTAACGAGTTAAAAATGCTCTATTTTACTTCAATAAAAATTTCAACTTCACCACACATTCCTTAGCGGAAAGCGTTTATATAGGTATATAGAGGAAAGGATTTTAATTCCGTGACAGATGGTACTTTACTTCAGGGAATATACCTATACGACTTCCATTTATTGGAACTCTAAACTATATTTATATATGTATGTCCTTACGTTTTTGGCTCTCATCGGTCCAATTGTAAACTGCATGATTATTTATATAGCGAAAATAGACGACATAATTCAATGGTGGAAAATATTCGGAGTAGTATTACACATGCATACATGTACAAAAAGTATCTGTAAGGCGGCTTTCTCCATCCTCTGCCTTTACATGTAGAGCAACAGTCAGAGATACATTTAAAACATACTTTACAACTTTCTCCGTCCTTTCACCAAGAAGTGTGTTCAATTCATGAAAGCGAGAAAATAGAATTCAATTTCACTCATGTGATTTTGGATTGTAAAAGGGGTTTATGGAGGCAATAATTTCTTCCGAGCATCCAATAACATTCCTTTCCCTTTTTCTCTCTCCTTTTTCCCTTTTGTGAACCTGGGGCAGAAAAAGGTACTCGTCCAGCCAAAAGGGCAGACCGTCCCTTTCCCTGAGTCCTATATAAATTCACTCACCTAAACAGAATATCATATTTGTCACATTCAGCTTTATTTTTGCTATACTTGCTTTCGGGTCGGATAATATAACTATTACGAGTTTTGTCACTGTTCCACTTTTCACTTTCATGGAAGCGGGACACAGTGAAGAAACGGGAATTGCCAAAATGTCACTATACTTTCAACACAGACACAATGGTGAAAGCTTTCTTCTTCAGATACTTTCTCAGCGGGCTACCACACCAGCATCAAGAACGGATCCTTTTGTTCGCGAATTTGAAGAGTATATCTATCTCATAAATGTCTGTCCGTGTGCATTGCAGCGTCCAATTGAATTACCTGTGGGCCCTCGACCTGGAGAGGCAGATTACTTTTTTATCTCTGCTCAAATAATTCATGGTATACTCAGAACTATATCAATGTAAGATACGTTACATGCTAACCATATTTATATCTGGCTGACTCGGATATTCGATTTTTTTGTCCATGAGCAATCCGAGTATCATAACCTGCTGTTATATAACCATTATAGAATTTAGTCACATATTCGGCAGATGAGAAAGAGGAACTAGATAGATAAAAAAATCTTTCCAAGCAACATCACCACTTCAAGTCCCATCCTTCGCAATTGGTGTTGACTCCAGAGGCTTCGAGTTTGACGGGAAGATTACCTTCAACCCTGTTTGACTTTTAGCACAAAGGGATGTGGAAAAATATCAGTTTCAAACAGGGTTCACCAAATAAAGTTGCCGAGATTTAGATATGTGGAGATACTCTGAAAAAGTGCTTGCCTCACCATGTTGGAAGCATTTTGTCTTATTCATCCGATAGAAAATGTCAGATTTTTTATAGAATAGAATGACAGGCTTTCACCACCAGAAGAATGGGAGTACGGGTAATAATGTTTAATCAGAATCTAATTCAGCAGATTTCGAAAACCAATCACTCCACGTGTAGAAAGACGAGTGTCACTCACATCCAAGATAACGAGCCAAAAAATTGACAAAACCTCGTTTCACTCATATTATTATTTTTTCCAAATCATAACATTCACAGGGCACGGTAAACCATTTCTTTACTAACAAGAGTGAGTATCGGGTAGATTTAGTAAAATAGAATATGTAAACACTTTATACACGTTAGAAAAAGCGGGAAACCAAGGTATTCTTACTTTAGTGGGATACTTTCAAACAGTCTAAACTTGGAAAATAAAACCGTCATTATAATGGGAGTTGATAGAAAGAGAAAGTTATTTAGAAAGTTTTCCCTTTGTGGAACACAAAACGAGCTTGACAAAGACCATAAACGTGAACTGAACATACAAGTTATTCACACACAAAGCAATCCAAACTTTTTTTCCACATTTTAACCCTATTTTATTGCCAAACACTGACTGAGGTCTTTGCTGAAATGAAAAGCTCTCCGTGACATGATACTTCTAATGTGCTTCATTCAAACTATAAATACTTTTGACTTTTGTACAACCTTGTACATAAGAAAAACGCTTTATTTTCTTGTTTAGAGATGTATAATTTACCAAATTTTAACGAAGGTGGTACAAAAACACTTTT
>JAHZMW010000073.1:0-27080 GCA_027743745.1 Alloscopus bannaensis
CCAGATTTAGAACAACACAACACAAACCTCCTAGCTAAATATTTCATGAACAGTTTTACTTTGAATTAACTTCGAATAGCAGTTTGAATTTCAACTCGTGCACACTTGCACATAGCAAAACTTTTTTAGGGAGCTTTCTTCTCTCAGCCTGAACTCCTGTAAGTGACAAAACAGTGTCGCTCCGAAGCCGTCAAAGTTGCAACTAACAAAATGATGTTCAATAAAAAGATAAGAACTAGCTGCAGGTGATTTCAATACGTGCCTCAAATTCGGCAACAATGGACATTCTCTTTCTACAAGGATAAAATACAAATGGTCTGCAGCAAAGATAAAAGTTTTGCATAATCTAGGCTCCTACACCAAGCTTCAACCCCACAGATCGAGGGGCCATCAACTTTGTATGCGAATGTACGGGTCATGAATTTTTGGTGGTTCAGAGTTACAAGAACAGCTTCAGAGAAGAAATGTCTAAAACAACTCTGCTAGTATGTACTACTACAATGCAACGATTTCCTTCTCTTCCACAAAAGGAGTTACCATTTTCAAAGACATTCATCACGTATATGGTTGCGGCTGGTTTGCTTCATCATGATTGCTGACGAATGATCTCTGCTGGCGGAATGTTATAGTTCTATGCTGATAAAAGTGTGATCATTCAGATTTGTATTTCAACCTGCGAACACAATGTCCCCTCACGCTTGCGAGGCATCTACACGATGTCCTCTTCTGACTATGATGGGTTACCCCTTTCGACAGATATCAAAAAGATATCCTTCATCAAGCCATTATCTTCTTGCATCCATGACAGAATGTAATCCAATACCTTCACACATCCGACGGAAAAGGGAAAAGAGGACATTTAAAACAAGCTACTTGAAACACTATATAGTCACTACCTACATGCCTGTGGACTTTGTCACATGTATAAAGTGATGTCTTTTCGCAAACTGCGGGTCCTGCACTGCTCTGACGATAGTAGCAAAGAGTTCACAGCTTGTACATAGTGAAATAACCGTTGCCCATTGTACTTTATGCACTACCCCGGCTCTGCAAATCTCTAGCACGTACCCACATTGTCAAGTTTTATATTATTTCACCAACTGCTACGAGCCCAGTGGTTGAACCACATCATACAATCCATCGCCAATCTCAAAACTTGCCAAACCAAAGAAACGGTTTAATGAGACTACTTTGTACAGACCATTTGGCGGTTTCTAATTAAAAGCAGTAATTGAGATTTTCTGAAGAGTGACATGTTAAAAAAGTCAACACCGGCATTGATACTTCCACACATACGAGATGAAACATATATAGCAACATTACGACAAACTAACGATAAGTAATAATATTTGACGACAAGTGGAACTTCCAAAACGAGAGTCGTTTCGTGGAATGGATTATCTGAAACTAAATGATTAATATGTGTTGTTAGTTTTCGACAGTGGCACCACCGCCCCCTCAGATCTGGTCTGCCGCAAAGCACTAAAATATCGACTTTGAAGAAGCTGATCAACCAACCGCACCTACAACACTATATGTGCCCAAGATTATCTCTTTCGTTACCATTTGTCCTGCTCCGCCTACGACGACATGGCAAGAGTGTCAAACGTTCGCAAGTCAAGGAAAACGATGTCAGCGTGTCTGCAGTCACAATTTTATTGATTGTAGCATCATGAGCTCCAATGAAACCACAACTCCCAATAAAGATATAATTTTTGTCATCAGGAAACGCTTTGGAAGCACGCTGTTTCTTGGACCATCAATTCCGTCTCAATCATAATCAACAAACTCGAAAAAACACTCAACAGTATTGAAAACAAAAACAGCTCAATAATGTTAGCAAAACCTATCAATTCCAGCTATTGGATAACACCGGATACAGTGACCAGTGTGACCTACGTGTTCACCAGTTTACTGTAATCTTTTAGGAGACCATCTTTTATTCTTCCTGGTCAAACTTGTGATGTGAAAGTACCTGTCTGTACGACAAGTTTGGCACACACCTATCTTCCAGCTTGCGTGCTAGAAGCTTTTCAACTTCCCATATACCTACGAACTAATGAGTTTCGCTATAAGACTCCAATGAAGCACATTATTTCTTTGGGATTTTTGCCATTATGATTTTCCCTGACTCTCATATCGTTTATATAATGGTGATAATAACACTACTCATAATTCTAACGATAATGACTGACATAATGATATGAGACGATAAAATGACTGGAGCAAATAGCGAAGCTCTCTGCTTTCGTCTATGAAAGCGAGTATGTTGTGTGCTACTGGCACAGAGTGAGTGTGCTACAAGTTTTGCTCTTCACTAACACGAGAAATATAACAAGTTAAATACAAAGCTGTTTCTTCGGTCGGAAAGATCAAGCTTTTCTTACACACTTGGCCACAGTAGAACCTCCACCTATCTCATGGATACGTTCCACTTGCAATTAAAAAGAATACGGGCAAAAGGTGAGAATTTTATCCCCGGATATGATTCAACCGTGAAGTAATAACCAGCAATGCTTCTTAATGATGTAGCTAAAGTAATCTGTAATTAGATAATTCGTGTACATATAGCAAAACCAAACTTAGCAAAAATCAAGAGTAATTTCTATAGAGTGTTTCAATTCACAACTGTTTTATCTTATAAACCAGGATTGATTCCAGTAAAAGCACGGATTTAATCACTAGACAAAATGCGAAAGAGCTTTCTTCGTAACCTTAAAATTAGATTGAACAATAAGCAGGGTAGAACTAAGCTGAACGATTAACACGTGCAAACAGGAAAACTTTAACTTGAAGAAAGTCGAAACTCCAGAAACTTTTCATTCCATGCTTAACACGTAACAATGCAAAATCGTCAAAATTTCGTAAGTGCGCTCGAAGACCTTAACCGATGAGCACAAACAGTATTAAAAAGCATTGTGTTACGGACGGAAAACAAGTCCGTAAAAACCAGTAATCTTATACTATTTATAAGCATGCTATATCCAATTGTAAAGGCAAACTGTGGTGGTGACAGCACAAAATTTTCTCAAAATACTATCAGGAAAAGTTACATAGTGCTTACCCCAACTTCCTTGTCACTTCACTTTGATTTTTCAATCATTTCAATACGTACGAAAACGGATCCTCTCAAACACTGAGAACACATGCATGAAACGTTATCTTCGATACGGTGAAAACAGAGATGTCATAAATGATTGTCCGCTTTCCGAACTCGACAACGAACAAATGATGGCCTTTCCACCAGTGTTCGCCTCAGTAATGTGAGAATTTCGATGGAAAGTGGAGATAGATGATTACATAACAAAAGGAGTATTTAGGCCGAGCTTGACACAACGGCGAAACACATTACTACCGACACACTTCACCCAACTCAAGATGCTCGACGAGGGCGTATGAAACAAAAAACTATTCATTAGGCATCTATGGTTAATTCTTTACTCTTGTAATTGTTCCTGTTGATTTCAGTACTATTGAGAAGGAGTACGCCTCTAGCCGTGCACATGAAAGTAATCAAAAATAGTGCCTGCTAACTCAAGCAGCGTGACTGGAATCAGAACGAAAGAATGAAGTGGTAATAACGTCAATGATGATATCTTTCTCCGTTTACGGGGCTTGCTTTCCCTCTTCGCCCTTCTGGAGAAACACGCTTTCCCTCTCGTCTCACATACGCAGTGAGAGAGAAAACAGAAAAATAGTGTATTCTCTGTGCAACAGCTCACACAGAGAAAGAACCAGTGACAAAAAAATCGATCGCAACAGCTAGGGAACACAACATGGAACAACTGTTCCTTCCACACTGGTCCCTTAACTCCAGGGTTTCCATTTTCGACAGAGAATTCATCTTTCTACCAACCAATAACTGAACACTAACACTGTCATCCACTCTTGAGACAAACACATATCCACACTATTAACATTCCTTTTTATAGAGCTGCGATGAGTGTCTTTTCATAAAAGACTCTTTTAGAAAGCCAATTCGAAAATACACCAACGCAGAAAGAAAAGTTCACATTGAGATTCGTATTTATTCAAGTCCGTTAATTATGCGACAATAGAACACTCATAAAGTGCTGTCTCTTATCACTATCTTGTTTCCCTTCCCTCCTTACACAATCAACGAATGCTGAAAAGTTTCAAATGAACACGAGTAGAATGGTCGGGATCATATCTCAACATCGTAATTTTATTCACTTAATCAAATTACGCATATTTCTCTCAGAACCGGATTCTCCATTACGTGCTCTCTTTGTTAACACACTGGTTACCTCTCAACTCGACGACACACCGAATCGCTGTGAATATGATGAAGATATGCACGGTAGTATACTATACGTACGAAGAAGAGTTTCTCCAGCTGGATAAAAAATACCAATGGAACAAACACTTGGGTCACGTTCTTTCTTTCAAAAAAGAACAAACTGTCTCGTCAAGTTAAGAAAAGTCAAAGTATCGCGTAAATTTCAATGAAACACATACTCACAGATGGGAGGTGAACATACAAAATTCAGTAGTGGTATAATTCCCCCAGTCAAGTTATGACCAGGATGAAGTCCAATTTTGAACTGGTTTTCCATTCTGCAAACCACCACGATACTGTTTTTAAAAAGGAGTAAGGAAAGCTTCAATGATGCCCTGCAGCTTTCTTTCCTTCCCATTCCTCCTGCTGGGAGAAATCCCACGCACATACACATACATACCACCGCCAATCCTACACACAACAACAACCGAAATAGTGGTAGTCGCAAGTTGCGTGCTTCCATAAAGGGGAACTTGGGGAACTAGCTCAGTCACCCAATGAATGCAAGCATAGCATGGATATTCACGATATCGGGAGTGAAAGTTTCCATATCAAGGCTCACACAAAGTGTGTGTTTGCAGACATTTGCTACCAAATGCATGCATCAAGCAAAAAAGCTTAAGCTTCGTACAGTTATTGCGGGTGAGCGCCTACATGAAAAAGGCCTGCCCACTATTGGTAACTTTGGCTTAATAAAAATTCAAATTTCTCCTTTTCGAAAGCTAACTACAAAAACTGGAACAAGATCCATGTGTGAAAACGTCCCTGCTGTTTTCTCCACACCATCGTCACTATCAATGACAGCAACCTTCACGGAATATTTGCAACCAGCAACCATCGACAAGTATTAACTTAAAAGTGGCGGAGCATCATGAGACGAAAAACATATCATAGACTAGATCTGCTTCAAATTTATTTGTTTTAAGGTATTCCATGTTTGATTGTTCGGCTTAAAAGAGTAGATCTTATAAACTCTTTCTTTGGTTCTTACAAATGGTTGTTACATACGCTGTTCAAATAGTATAGCCAGAAGCAGTCTTACAAGCACATAAAATGTAAAATTGTTGTACGAAAATGTTTCAAATATTTTAACGCTTGAAATAAATAAGGCATCAGGTGTAGCCGTCTCATAAGACTTCCCATATGTGACAACTCAGAGACTACCAGTAAGGCCCTGATTTAGTCAACTGCATCTACATGTAATTCCAGTGGCATTAGTTTATGGAAACATACAAATCGCATTACACACGAATATTCGCAGCAAGCTGCGTCTACTGCGAAGCTGTCCTGAATCAGAGATTAAGTCTCTGATTCAGGACCACCGTTTCATTAGCTATCTCGCACACCGACTCAACCAAAAAGGGTTGCTTTAGTAGTTTCTTTGAAATTGCAGAGAACAGAGAAAACCCTGGCTGCCTGCTCGCTCTGTGATACGTTCGTAGAGAGAAACACGGAGAACAAGAGTGGTATTAGATATTCCGAGCAATGGGAATCCAAGGGGAACAATGCCATGCAAAGAGGTAGGCAGATCTCTATATAACGTCAATGGGAAAAAATGTAATAGGGTGAAACGCCGGCGCATCATCTCCACAAAAGAGGGCTGGGAGAATGGAGAAAGGTAAAAACTTTCCACTAACTCTAATAATATGAGTAAGTTTCGGGTGTAGGTGATGTACATATGACACAAGTGCACCAGCTTTGCTCCGAGGCCTTGTAACGATATGGGAGGCAGAGAAGAAGAGATTATAGGTTGCCTACAATTCCCACTTTTCACTCTTTACTCCCAATAAAAAGGACTCGGGAGGTTTTCTCTCCTCATGCTACATTCGCAACACACACTTTCCCTTTCACATCCCGAGCATCTTGAATCCGTTGGTGTGCGAATAAAACTGCAATAAAAATTAAACCTGTAAATCGTATAAAAATAGTAAGTACCCACTCGCCTCCGCATATGAAGCCTCTCCATGCTGCTGAAAGCAAAAGACGTGACGAGCTTTGAGCTGAGTGTTCCAGTATACACACACTTAATACGAAATATGCAAACCCAGAATGAGTTAAAAATTTCAGGCACGTAATTTTCACAGTAAATTATTCGATGATTTATGTCTTCTTCACTTTATTATATGCGACTTTAACATTTCCATGCTGTGGAGAAGGCCTGTATGGACAAAGTAACAAGATAGAGAGACGAGCCTAAAAATGATGCCATTTTTCCTCTCGCTTGCAATCGCTCCGACAGCCATAACTTCGAGAAGTAATTTAAGAATATGTACCCTATCCCATCTCACTAACGTAAATTATGCAGCATTTTCATCCATTCATCCATTTACGTTTCGCAAACTATCCGTGTATCCGTGCCTTTACGGTCCGCGTTCGTTCAACCAACTTCACTCGACCTTCTCTGAAATTTGAGAGCTCACATCTTCCCACATCAACCTAAAGCGTAGCACACAGTGTGTGCTTCACAGTATTTTCATTAAACAAAAACCACTAAAAGAAACGGATAGGAGAAAATTATGTGTAAATCTCTGCATTTCTGTGCGCCTGTTTCGCAAAGGAAACTCCGTGATGCTAGCTGAAACTTCAAAAAACCTTTGCCAAGGTTGAGCATATGGATGTGCTCTGTGGGTAGCAGACTGAGCAACTTTCTACGTTTCACTTTCTCCCGACTCTTGAGCAGCGGACTGCTCCACAGATGGAGCTCGCGGTTTCCGCTCATGAAGAAGGCTGGCTATGTCGTCGGAGGCGATGTACCAGATCAGTGTAAGAGGTGAACCGGTAGGAGCTAAACGACGTTAAAAGAGTAAAAAATCTTTACACTTACCATTCTCCGGATCACTAGTTTTGTGCCTGGCATTGGGGATCTGCTTGAGAACCGAAATGGGAACCAGCCCTTCCGGTTGCACCTCGTTCCCACTCGAACTATGCAGTCTTATCAAGCACATTTCTGAGCTCCCTCCCGTCATCTCCAAGATCTCCACTTGCTGGCCTTTATGGACGGTCATTTCCCGGGAACCTGGAGCTGCCACATGGTCCGCCACCACCCAAGTTATGTCAATGGAACTCTGTTCAATATTTTAAGACATGAACCAATCTTATGAATCATTCATTCCCAAATCAGGCATCACGCTTACTTTTACAAGCACTAAAAATGCTAACAACATGACTGCGTACCACACGAAGATATACACATGTTTTGCTTTTAGGGTCTAGGAGTGCACATCCCGACTTTTTTTTAGCTCTCGACAAATTGTGGTTCTCTGTATTCATTCATTTTTCAGGGATAAAGGATCAGAGTGGAAAAAAATAATAAGTATGCACAAGGAAAGCATGTTATTTGCCCTCCTGTTGTGAGAAGTGAATTTGAGAATTTCATTAAATTCCACCGCAATCCTGGGTTACTCGCTTTGTGTTGTTGATACTACTTGCGGATCGTAAAAAAATATTCTGAAAATATAAAAGTAAAAAGGAGGTGGGTTCTCCCTCGCTTTTTTCTTCCTCCCTGCCGAGTGAGTAACGGTAGAGAGGTTTCTTCTTTAGTAGATCATGAAATGAAAAAATGGTCTCATTCAATTTGCAAGCGTGTTTCTCTTTGGCAAGAACATTTGAGCTCACCATCCAAGAAATATTATTGCAGAGTAACGTGCACATGTGTCCGCACTTATCATATTAGAATGTATGCGTATATGATAAAGCATTCATGAGACGTGATGTTTGAACTTGTCAAAGAAATATCATTTCAGGCACTACGACGTGTAGAGCCCTACATTTTTGTCCCGTTTGAACGTGGGTAAATACATACTCACGCGAATCTATAATACCACCACACATCAGCTCCACAACGGATATTGATCGAAGAATAAAAAAGGTTTCATCTCTTAACTCCACGTTGTTCGCTGTCGACCATTTTCTGCAATTACGGAACATCCACGAAAATGTCACATGATGGATAATGGTGCTGAGTGAAGAAACAACTCTTTTTACGCAAATTGCTCTCAACTTTCTCATTGAGTCACAATAGTGTGCCTCCACTTTCCCTTCAACGATTCTAACAAGTTCACGTCACATTCAATAAACCATTCTCAAATGAAGTAATGCTGGGTGGGACATGAAAAACTATTTTTCATTTGATTATACTCATTCAATCTGTATTCATCTAATAGTGTCCCATTATAACCAGTTGACTGCCTTTGCACATTTGTACGCTTTGAAAAATGTTTGTCATTTATTCTTCAAAGTCGTCTTACAGACGGCCGTATGCTTCAAACACGCAGAAACCTATATTAAATATTAAAAACGACGTAAAGTGAAAAAAAAATATTTGTGATCTTGATGGTCAATAATTGCAAGATAAGAATTGCCAGAGACTACCGGACTGACAAAAAACCGGCTATAATATATCGCTGTGCGCCAACACAATAATATTTTGATGTAGTGGCAGCCTCGTTAAGAAATATTTAGTTTATAGCTTCATCAACGCAAACACTCTCGACTTTCACTCAAACCATAACAATTACATACGTACTGTTTCTGCCGCCAGAAACCGGTCAACCGTCTGTCTGTCTGTCCGTCTTAAACTTGGAAAACCTTTAAATTCATTGAGATGAGCAGTTAATACGAAACGCCAGAAACGATTCCTAACCACAATGGCCGAATAAACATTTTGCATGATTTATAGAGTATCCTTTAAACAATGTCAGGGTAATGTGCGATTTGGAAAGATACCGCATCACGACATTTCTGTTTTACGCATTTGATAAAGAAAATACAGTCATATGAATATAGTTGGATTAATAGTTTTCAAATTCAACAGAGCTTTGCTAAATCATTACGAACGGTTTATTTTGACTAAACCTCATTCTTTTTAGGATTGCAACGTCATAGCCATGTGTGTACATTGACGTATTGACTGAAGTGTATCCTATATCAAACGGCATCCAAAATATAAGGCAATATACTTTATAGCTCCATATAATTTGCACCGACTTTCACTATCCAAGTACTACAACACACCGAGGAAGTAAAAGCATTTGACTGGCTACGGTCTGCAGGAAATCGACATACTTCGTTATCATTAGTTGTCGGCAATTTATTATGATTGTTGCAGACATGTACTTACGTACACCTAACGCAAAGAGAAACTATAATATGAGACGACTGCCAATGCTTATACAGGGTCGTGCCTTTATAAAATGACGGCCGGTTACTTTCTGCTTGTGTCCAGCAATGATGCAAAGAAAGGGGTTTCAAAAGCTGTCGGGTGTTTCTGTAGATAAAACCTTAAGCTGAACAACAAAATACAGCAATCTTTAGAAAGGTAAATAGGTTAAACTAGACCCTGGAGGAATTATCGTTTTTAAAAGAGTACCTGAGAGACTGATCGATCGAATGAATGATATTTTCCAACCGCAGGTACATCAATCGTATGCTGGCGTGTCAGTGCGGAATGCGGACTAAAGGAGCTTTGGCGAAACCAGGGAAGAGAAATCTTTCGCCTCGGCTTAGAAGACGTAGTTTTGCCACTTCCACTTTTATCACTCATATTAACTCCGCTTTTTCCAGTAATAGCTCACGGCACATCAACAACAACCGCCTGGACCCGTTCCTTTAAAAGTCGTTCGTTCAAATGTGCCCACCCATATAGACATAAGAGATGCGTGTGTGGTTCACTACTTCATTACTTTTGTACATCAAACAAGAGCGAGGGAAGAAAGAGAATTAAGCCTTTGTTTCCTTTTTCACCTCCACCAGAAAAATACTTTTGCTGACTTTCTCCTCCCTTTCACACTTCCCCAAAAGCATTTCTCCACATGAGTTCACCGCAGATATCGCAATAAAAAACATCCAACGGACGCCACCAGTGATTACATATTCTGTGTGGGATCGCGCAAACACATCAAATGGAACTACAAAGACTTGTCGAATGGATCGTCATAAGAAGGAAAAATCGTTCTTTCACAAACACACAAGAGACCTGTGTAACACTATATGGTTGCCACTGCACTGCTTCGTGTTCATCTGCAGAAGTCAGAGTTGCCAAATAGAACCAAATAAGATGAGTGTTTCGAGTGGAGTGGAGTAGCACGGGAGCAAATCTCAACACAAATTTCACATCTTTTCAGAGAGACAGATTATTCTCCTGTGGCTCTCCAAAGCTAATGTAACAAACGATGATCGAACGATGTCTGACTTTCCACGTTTCTACCACATGTGTGCAAAAAATTTATACACTCCACACAGCTACATTTTATGGATTTGTGTAGCATATAATTTCCCTTTGATCCTGCCTAAAAATCCTTGTGAACTGCGACCTATTTATCCCTACCAAATTGCTCCTAACATGCTATACCAATTTCGAACCAAGAAAATGAAACGACGGCACTTGTACATTTGTCAGAAATTCTATTGGAGAGAGACAACGATATAGTAAACATGTATACTAATACCAACAGCTAACGGAAAGTACTTTTACGTACTTCATATCCGTCCAATTCCACTTTCAAAATTACCGACGGAAATCAACGTGAAACGTTGTAATCAGACTCACCAAAAACTAAAGCCTCATGTAACCTCATTGAGAAGTTAGTCAAAACTTCCATTCAGCCCTTTGTATGAATTTGGGCTTTCAGCTTTTGCTCAAGTGTCAAACTCAATGTATGGAAGTGAAGAGAAAGCTGTACGGTGAAAACTTTTCTACTTCCACACTAATTACTATTCTTTTAATGCGATAAAATTTTGCTTTCCCTCGTAATAAAAAAAAAACTAACTCTGTCTCTTTCCCTCAGGGACATTTCCTTGAAATTCGACCGTAATAACGGTGGACTAGGTACTTTCTCTCTATATGCATTGTATTCTATGAAATCGTTACTTGACAAAGCACACTACAAACTCATGGCTTTCAAGCTTGCACAGCTCAGAAGGAAAAGACACTTACTAATTATACCTTCCTCCTTTCACATAAATCATAATATCTACCACTGTTTTAGGCAGTCTTTGTGCTATATGTGGTCTGCTGTCTGCTTTAACTCCCACTTTCCTTGCTTATCCAATAGATATAGGAGGAACCCAATTTTCCTATTTCATAATCTCTTTAGCTTCACCAAACTCCTTCTTACACCCTAAGTACGCATATCAATACTTATGATGACAGGAAACAAAGTTCAAATTCACTCCCACTGCTCCACCCCACTGTGCCGAGTCTACACTTATTAAACGCTTCTCGCCCCACGGTACGATACGATTTTGAGTAAAACCATAGAGTTGAATAACTTCAAAGTGTTTCTTCTTCTTCTGCCTCCTAGTCGGCTGGTGACACAAAACCACAACTAATAATGCCTAAATTACACTGCGGTATCCGGTGTCAGGGCCGCGCAGGGACGGGAATACAGCACAGTTTATTAGTATCGCACATTTCACCCCAACAAAGATATTTTTTGTCCATCCGAAACGAATCTCGACCGTTTCCACAACTTAAACTACGAGCCCAGCACGAAGCTGCTTGAACATTGCGTTGTCCAATACAGTCGAGGAAGGAATGAAGAGCTTCCAAAAGTTCCAGATGCCACTGACTGACACGCTCATATCAACTTCACTTTTTACTGTAAAGTATCCCAACGCCAGTGTTACCATTGTCATGCAAATGCATTCGTGTTCAACACAGTTTCTCTTCCTCCAGAACAAAGGGAGCAACAACACCCGTCCAAAATCGAAGTGCACCACCCCGAATAATATAATCTTCCTTTAACAGCGCCCGAAACGGAACAGCCCAGAATGGAGAAAATTCATCCCACCACAAAATGCAAGGAGCACGTCCTTCCCTACTTTTCCACAAGTGTGGCTTATCCTTTTAAATTGGCTGCTAGAGAGAAAATGTGAATATAACCGACGAACAACACACCGCCGCCATCCTTAAAATATACATATAGTAACAAAACCCATCGTCACCACCAACTCTCCGTGTACCACTTGCTGTTGTAAGTTATCCTGTATTCGAGTGGTACGTGCTCCTATAATATTCTTTTTCTACCATTGAAAAATGTGTGAAAGCACTGCTTTCCCAGAAGAATATGAGGGACAGAGCACGACCAAAACGAAGGAAATAGAATGGCGGAATGGCACGCAAAAAAGGACTCTTCGGATGGACCACTTTGCACTGAATCTAATTTCTGACTGAGGAAAAAAGATTCAGACAACACCACTCTATGGACGACGTCGATGAGAAGTGTGCGGGGAAAGAGAGCTAAACACAGAGGAATTTTCTCATCAGTTGCCTTTGCCTTGCGATGTTTCTTGCACAACCTGGCTTCACTTGGGTTCCTCCCGCACATCCTGTGCTCTAGACATTACTGAAATCCTCCGCGTATCCATAAGCATAGCGCACCATACCGTATAAAAGTTGCACACTTTTTCAGCTTGAGTTACGAGTGAGGTAGGAAAAAAGTACTGAACATCCAGCGATAACAGAAGGAACGGTAATAATAAAAGCAATCCACTTTTTCTCACTTCGCCACATATTTTCCTCTGTGCAGAGAGACAGGAGCGCACACAGGAAACTTCACACCACCTTTTGTAAAGACGTATTTGACAGAATAGGAAATACGCTTTTCATGAGATGTCGAAGATGTATGGGAATACACAGCCTTTACATTAATAACTATAATAACTCTTTTGTACTCTTTCCTCCGCCGTTATTGTTACGTTGCATAAACATCTGCTAATAACAACGAGCGCACACACGACACACATGTACATATTCTTGTTGCCAGTTTTTCGCTCAATGGACAATTTATGACTTTTTGTTATTCAACAGACTTCTCCCATCTAGTCTGCATTTGCGGTCGTAAGTTCTACGTGGGAAGCAGTAGCGTAACTCAGCTATACACAACCTGCTGGATGATTTACGTTGGAGACATTAAGAGGATCAAGTAACCGTATAGTTTAATGGCTAGTAAAAAATACACATGTACAATGTGTCTACTGGACGAAAGAGAAAAGATAGGAAGTTAATGCAAGATACGGACACGACAAAAAAAACTTTCTCGGACCTAACTACAAAAAGCGGAGAACAAACGGAGCACCTTACGTGTGTACATAGTATTCATAAAGTTCGAATAAAAAGCGAAAGACAAAGTATCTGACATGTCCTACCTACGTGGGAACGAACGTTCATGTCAACAAAAGGACACAAAGTATACTCATTGTACAACCGTTGCCAGACAAGAGAAGTAGCACAAGATCCCCACTTCAAGTTGAAACTTTTTATTCTAGCAAAAACCCTCCCCTCCCCCGCCCCCAACAATTCACCAAAAGGGAGAGAAGAGGAAAAACAAACTTTCTCCCTTTATTCAAAGTGACTCTCGCAAAACAAAACTTACATTGAATCAAAGTAAACGATATAATGAATATAACATGCAACTTTCTTCCTTCCAACTCTTTTATTTTACCGTTTTACCTGATCAGAGAGAGACAAACCTGTACTAAAAAAGTAAGATGTGGAGAAGAAACTCGTATAAGAGAAAGGAGACATTCTTTTCCACCTGACTGAACCAAGGTGAGATAACAAAAATGAAGAATGGTTCAATACCGCTCCATCTGACATCATCTCTATCACATTGTCGCCATCCAGAGTCAGACTTCTTTCTCCGCATAAAAAGGACTGACAAACTAGTCAACATCTGAAAGCACTAGAAGAAAAACCTTGTTCTTCCTTTCAAATATTCTCATCTCATTCACATCCATATCTCTAAGAATACATTGTATTGTATTTAGAAGTGCTGCATTCAACTGCCTGTGAGAGATAAACTGCGGATGATGACGACAATCTAGTTCTGCTAAAACAAACTATTTTTACTTTATTTTAGGGCTTCCCGCTGCATGTACGAAATAAAAGAGAGCTAATCTTTGGAAATATCGTGGGCTCAGCATTAACGACCATCATTATATCAGAGGGCTTCATACGCCGTCAGTCACACTCAAACGTTCCTTCTTTAGCTGAACCAGCAGCAGCAGCGGAGAAAAATTACACGCTCATTGTGTGCCCATTGTGCAAGAGATGAGAAGAAAGGTATGAGTAACGAGCGTGCTAAAATAAACTGACATGGGGATATCAAACAGTTTGGGGATTACCCTTTTACTATCACCATTTTCTCGTTACAATACACAACACAAAAAAGTCTCTGATTTTTATTACAAGATTCCCCACACACACGAAGCAAATAATACTCATAATATAAACGACCAAGCCGAGACAGTAATCCAAAAGCGGAGAAAGTTGAAACGTAATATATATGTATTTGCAATCAACGATTGACCGCCAACGGAAAGAATCATCATGATAATGTAGATATCCCCAATATCCAGAGGTCTTCATATATGAACTCTTACAATTTATCAAGCGGTCGACTCACTACTCTCCCTTTATGCGCTCTACATTATCTCCAGATAAGTGTGCATTTATTTACCGTTACATTAGCTCGGTTCCTTTCGCAAACACTATGATCGCATCGAAAATCAATGCAGCGTGTTCATAAGAACTAGTACATCTCTGGGGCAGCTCCACGAAAGTGCAAACGAGAATGGAAACAAAAGTGATAAAGCGAGACAGTAGTGTAAATCGAAGTTGAAAGCTATATACATATATTATATGTGTGCCTTTTAATAAGACATCTAAACTAAAAAAAACCCTCTTCATCATCTACACCCCTCACTTATGTAGATCTCTCATGTCTAGTTGTTGTGAAAACAATTTGCGACTACTTGAATTTTTGCCACGACTCTGCTCATGTTTGCTTTACCTCCTACAAAATGCCCAGTTTGTTGAATTGTTCGGAGAGTGCTTTTTCCTCTTTTTTTCAATGCAACTATTCCCATTACATTAGCCAAACTACTAGTCAACCTACTCACGATTTTACTGTCTATAGAGTGTTCCACTCTGTCCAAGCAGACACAGTAAATCGCCTTTTGATTACGCCCTTTATGTGCAGTGCAGTTTAACGCACGATGTACTCCGTCCATGAAACGGAAATATGGCTAGTAAAAGCACTAAGGGGAGAAGAATTACCCTTAAAACAAACTCCTCCTTGGTGAATCCATAAACGTCAACAGTCGATATGTCTTCACAGGAAGTCAGAAGAAGAACATGACTCTTGCTGCTCATCTTCATCACCGCAGCAGTGCCTCATTGAAGACGAGTCCTATAAACCCTTTTCTAAACATGTACATTTGGTAGATTTTAAGTAGCGAATATGTACCTACCTAAGAGTATGGATTGGTGACTACAAAGCTGTCCGAAAGGCGACCATCATCGTATTTCTAAGAAGACTGCCGACCATGCATGTTTTACATAGATATTCGACAGCCAAAACCGAACTACTTTCCGGTTCCATGACTCTTTTACACAGAGACACGTCTCGCACAAAAACCAAGGTCCAGACACAACATTTACAGCATAAACCATGACCGACTGAGATTACACGCAGTTCCCCTGTTTAATTACCGGTTCACTCTTTCTGAGAGCAAACTACAAAAAAACCGACGAGACAAGCAATGCAAAGGTTGGTAATGAAAATGACACCGAGGTACGTGGCAGAGAATTCTTGTGAATATTTCATTTAGCTTATTTGTTTTCCTTGTCCGCTGGCAGTCCTCACATCTCCCCCACTCCAAAGATATTTTGGCAGCGATGTGGCAATTACTTTTTTTAGATGAAATGACTAGCGAATTAAACATGAGTGGAAGAGAGCCACTAATCCAGTTTCATACAATAAACTTTGTTAGAGCCAGCACCATGCAATTTTTTCACGGGGCAAGGTTCATTCATGATGAACAAATCCGTCCACAGAGAATTCCGCTTTCCCACTTCGCCAAACTCTATCTCTTTGTAGGTCCTTACATACGATACATAATATGTATATCATAACAAGTGACGACCTTTCCGGAAAGCAAATAAAATTCCCGGTTTTCTACCTGTGTAATGCTTCCGCTCCAACAGTAGCAAGGTGTGAGCGAGTTTGAACCAATGAATAGAAACTATACGCTATGTTGAAGTCATTACAAGGACCAAGCCTTTCGTTCTTGGTATGCGTATTTGGTATTCTGAACGTTTGCAAACGTCGCGTCAGAGCCAAATCTGGAGAAGAGAAATGTGTAAAATGTATATGTGAAAGAATGCCATTTCCCATTTCTTTTCTTCTCCTTTGAGTTCGTCTTGAACATGGTGTAAAATCAACAAAAGTGAAGTACCCACAGGCGTGGAACGATTTTCTTCTCAGCATTTTCTCCTTGAACCCATGTGAGGAAAAGGGCTTGGGTGTACACGATGTACGCTGTCAGGAAGCTGGCGGCTGGAAAAGGAACACGAAGACGTGACTGTCAGCCTCCATCTCCAACCTAGCCTGGGGAATCCTATATAGACAGGCTGTTTAAAGAGTGCAGCCCTTCAAACAAGGTTACCCCTTTTTACTCAATAAAATGCCTTCATTTACTGGTGTTTATGGTTAGTTGTAACATTTTTTTGGAGGAAAATCAAGACCTTTCTCGAGACAAACGAGGAGGTGAAACTTTACTACACGGGATGTACCTCCGAGAAAGAAAATCATATACATTGCTTCATGTAATAAAATGTAATATTGTTAACTCTGTAACCATTCCTTCGACAAGACGCACGTCTTGTTACACAGCTCCCGGTCTCCGTTCCTTGATAAAGAATTAGTCTTTCCACTTTTAACACCGGCTGAGATGTGCATATCGTTTACGGAAGCATGATTTTAACGTAGTAACCTCTTTTGACGTCAAAAGTAGACTTTTTACTACATTTTCTACTTTTTTCCGCTTTTTCAAAAATTACAAGAGTTCGTTAGTTAGGCCAAGAAAGGACGCTCAGTTCATTTCAGGCCAAAAATTGAATAAACCGAGCCTTTCATGGTTTCAATTGAAACTGTGCTGTACGAACAGCAACTTTCCAGAAAGCGTATCTCTGTATATTATGTACCTACTCCTCAAACAAGAGACGCAAGCTGCCAACGCATAGTACCCACATCCTCCAAGATGAAGTAATCTCAAAGCATCTTGCCTGATCTCTGACCCTTGTACAGTGTATCGCGCTGTTGTTTTTTTTAACTTTTAATGAACTCGAGGTATCATTTGTTGCTCACACTGGTGAATATAATTAAAAAATCGAGGAAGCTCTCAACTCTACCAGACGCAGGATCATGACGAGCATAAGTGCACCTATCCGTAGCATAGTTTGCTAGTACGCAACGAACATATCCCAATGCATACTCGTTGACCGTGGAGTGTTGGCAATTCTTCTTCCACTCGACATTCTCGCATTTCCATCTTCAGTCACCGGAACAAGCATTACAGAAGTGTTTCTTGTTCACATGTATTATGTCTTACCAGCTCACCAAGCAGCTCACCGTGTATGTCCTTGAAAAGCTAAAAACTATTTCCTATTCGACTACTTTTGTTGAGATATGCACATCTTTCACCTTCTTTCTAAACATGCTCCATTAGAAACTCTTAAAGAAACCAGAAAAGACTGTCGTCTCATGCATTCTCGAGCTTTTTACTAGTTCACGCATATTATACTGTGTTTTGTAGCCATTATTTTGCGCATAATACTATGTACAAAAAGCCCAATTTCCAAATATGTAATTAGCCAGATAAGTTCACTGGAGTGAAGAAAGAGATCCCATTTCAAAAGTGTCTGGGCAGCACAAAACCTTTGTCCTTATCTTTCAACTTACGCCATTGCTTAGCTAGCTGAGATATTTCCGAATCCACGCCTTTCTCGGTGTATCATTACAACCATTTTACCAAGATAAATTCATGTTGGTCATAGACATCTTGCGATTTTTCCAGATTTTTTAAGAGAGCGTGAAGAAAAATAGGTATTCTTATCCATGGGGCAATGTGAGATACTTCGAGCTGTTCTCAACGACAGAATCTTGCTTGACAAACAGAGTCCAGCTGCCAGCAGAGTGCTGACATTACAAACAGTTTGCTTGGGGGAACAACAACAAGGGCCACCTTAAGCAAAAAGGTGTGTGTACAGAAATGTGGTGCATTGTTTTGTCATCCCTGTTCGTGCACCACTTGTTTCAAATGAGAACTACTCCTTTCATCATTTACAGCAGTGATGTGCTGGTTTTTATTACGCTCTCTCTGCTCCATTCTATAATAATCTACGGAGAAATGTTTCTACTCAGAGAAAAGGCTTTACAAAATGTTTGCCTTTGTTTTGCGCGAAACCCTACTGCAAGACTGACTCTCACGTAGCTCCTCCACTATTCAGAATTAAAGTAAAGCCTCCCTGGAAATCTCTCCCAATTCCAATGCAGCTAAATGCGAAAGTGTGAGATTCACATAGACCTTGTCGTTGTGCTTAAACTTAAAAATCTCACATCCTTTTTCTCAAATCTTCATACAAAAATAATAGGGATAAATTCTTCTAACCTTTTAAGCGCGTTCGTAATTCTACACCAGTCATCTTTCCAAGCACTCAAGTCGAATACGTATCGTATGAAAAATGTAATATGTGTCTATCTATGCACAACTCGGCCGTTTATTCCATTTCTTACCATTCAAAAAACCAGACTTTTGCAAATAGTCTTGCTCTCAATAGATCCTTCCGAAGAAAGCAAGAAAAAGTGGTAAGTAAAGCCGTTAGTTGAGATGAGAAAAAGTGACATTTGAACTCGCTCTACTTTCGGGGCTGAAAATGCCTGGTGAATTTCTAGAAAGAATCTCTGCAGCCCATTCTATATCGAACGGTGTACATCCTCATACACCACTTTTTAACGTTCAAATCGTTATGATACAAGAAAACTGGAAAGGATTTGGAAAATGACTACTTTACGGTCAATAAGTTTCTGACCTGCGACTTTGTTTCGCACAAGTGACAGCATTTCCCACATGCCTTAAATACGTGGAATCAAATGTTGGAACATGGTTGTGTAGTCATTGTTGTTTCTGCTAAATCTATCAATCAAAACAAATGTGAATGAAGACGAAGTGATTCCACGAAAGCGACAGAGTGTGCATCCCTCATTTCAGGCACTGACCACAGGATTACACGACGGATGTTACTGATCCTGTCAAAGAGCTTGCTTTCAACGCTTAAATGTTTTTTAGGAAATATGTGTTTGGCTCATTACACAAACTCTCAGATCAGAGTAAACTTGAAGAGCGTCAGTTGAAGAGGATTCGTGACCTATTTAATTTAACCTAAACAAACCCTCAAGTAAACCTTAGGCAGAACACATTCCCCAGTAAAGCAGACGCTGAAGCGGACAAAGTTTTCCAGTTTCCTCAAGTTTAGGTTGGTAAATCAACACAAATCCTACGTTCTACCAAAAACCTGAGATGTACTAAACGCCACAGACAAGACAAACATCCAATTTGTGCTGCTCTGAGAGCTTCTTGTGAATACAGACCTGTGAAGTGTGAATACTCTCTAGACACGAAAACGACAACAAAGAATATGGAAGCACGAGGAATAAGCACACCTAGGTGCACCTGCACACACGCTGCTAACAGTGTAGCAGCGTAAGCATTCTGAGAATGATTGGCTCCGGCACGCATAATAAAGTTCTTTTCTCTGGCTATACTCAATAGTGCCTCACATCATCACATCATTTCTACAAAAAAAGAGAGGAAATAGGCGTTGTGTGGGGGGTTAGATTGTAGATAGAGTAAGTTCCCGTATTTCCTTGATAAACCAGTGCGAGCCGCGAGGTTGAAAGTGCAAGTTCTGCTATGAAGTGAAGAAGCCTTTTTTGTTTTCTAGATAATGATTACTAGCTGGATCGGGTAGACGTAGGTCCACAAGCGGAAAACTCGGTTGCCATTTTGGTATGCATGGGATGAGTTCCTGACACCGTACTTTCTCCGATTTTCACCACGTAAATTCCTTTCTGCTAGCATCTCTTGCCGAGGCTGGCGCTGAGATAGTACTTTTTTTATTTCGCGAGCTCGACTACAACGGGATACACGGACAAACAACGGAACCTGACTATATGCTGCATAGGAAATTCGTGCTTGATTTGCATAAGTGTCAAACCGTATCCTTCCACATTGTACGCATTGAAATCAACACAAAGGTATCTCATTGTCAGTTCTCTTTTTTTAACTTTCCCAAAGAACTTATAAAGACATTCATTTATTTTTCACACGCGGATGTATACGTCGATGTCTATGCCGATGCCATTTGACCACTAGCTTCCAGATTAGGGTTCAGTTCTAAAATCTAACTCTAGGTCTAACGACCTTAACACTAAACGCGTTCTTCTATGAACTTAAGTGGCCCGTTGTTACTACGTCCGCTGCTTTGGCATACTGACATTTTCTAAAAATGTTCCATCTCTCCGAAACGACGAAAGCAGCCAAGCTCCAATGAATTTACCTACGCTCATGTTTATTTGACTTGATCCAATGCTCCAGAAGTCGATTTCGCCGAGGAATTTAAATCCCTTTACGCATATTGGGTTAACAATCTTTCGCTGTTAGGTATTATGAAAGATGGTGTAAGAAAAAAAACAGCAATACAAGTTGCTGTACGATGAAGTCAGGTAAAATACGTAATTCCTCTGGAAGTATAAGTCGGTTTTTAAAAAAGCACTCTCGGAGAATCTATGCTAGATTGTCGTGCAGAATGTTTATCCAAATAAAGATATGAAATTGGTTAAATGAGCCATATAATTTGCTTCAAAGAAATAGGTATCATGAGCTGAACAAATCAGTGGAAATACCAAACCGTTTTCAATTTTCACTTTGCCATGTTATACTAGTATACTAATACCATAAAATACTTATGTGGTTGACTGTGTAGGTGAGAAGCAGTGTCTCCCAGCTCCTATTTCATCCACCGATTCTAAAGACTGTTTCACGATGATGCATACACAACACGGCTCTCTCGTTCCCCGGTGTACAATTTACAATATGAGTCAATATTAAAATGCGGCTCCGTTGCTCAGACGGTAACTGGTTTTCCATCAACTCTGCTACAATGTAGAGGGAATGCTTCAATCTTGCAGCGAGAAAATCTAAGCCGCATATGGAATCCATCCATCTTCCATCCTACTTTAAATTTTGTGTAGAGAATCCAATTTGTCAGAACTACAACTCTTTCAGCTTGATTACACCAAAAGCTGACTACATTGGTCTTCAATAACTAGACATCATGGAACGACGAATACTCATGTGGTACTTCACTTACGGGCATCGTAAAGGGAATTGATTCAGTTCAGAGCTAAACGGCTCTCAAGTGCTGGTCGTCAAAATGTGGAGAGCGAAGCCCCGGTATTTCAAGCATTTTAGAAGCAAAATACTGGAGTCTTCCAGGAAGACTACTGAGAGTACTCAAAATTCAGATCAGATACTCACCCTATCCGGTTCTTGCCCACTATTTCCATGACCCGTACGACGTTTCGGAAGCCCTGTCGTTGATGTCAAAGCACTCATCAGCAGATCCTATTTCTTCCATATCCCTATAAGTCGTGTAAAATAATGTAGGACTTTAAGTAAAAACCCTTGAAACACAGTATTGCCTTAGCTTTTAGAATACAAAACAGATTTCGCCTTCAATTACCTGCTTGACCTATGGCTACCAGATTCAGACTTGGATGGACTTCGTGGAGCATTAAGGCGCAAGGCATTATTGAAATACGTCTCCTGAATTACTTCTCTAAGTTTCTTTACCCACAGTCTTTTTACATCAGGTGAAGTAGCCTGAACAAAATGCATTAAAAATAATTGTTACAACAACTTGCTGTCTGACAGAGGAGCACATTAAAGAAAGACGAGACGTTTACCTTTATAACGATTCTGTAATCCGACACCGGAGATCTGCCTGTCCAAACTGCAAACTTACATTCATCACCTTCTATGCACTCGGTAACTCCCAAATCAGACGTCTACAAGACCCAAGAGAATATTGACATTTAATTTGTTCTCAAGTCGATAAAAAAACGTGAAGTGCACACTAATCCACAGATAATCTCTGACAGTATATCCAGCTCACTTAGAAAAATACAAAAACGTAAATATAAATGACCGAAAAATTTCAGCAAGACCCAACAAAAATTGCTAAAGAGTGTACCTTGATTTCACCCTGCCCTTCATCACAGTAGGATTGTAAATCTTTCAGTAGCAGTTGGTACCTGAAATAACAAAGACAAGTCATTTACGTAAACTTGGATTAATTTAATTATTTATTAATTTAATTAATTTATTAATATTAATGTACTTGGTAATGCGTTGGACGGGTTTTATAAGATAAGCTGCGATAGGATGATCTAAGCCATTAGAACTTTGAACACGATCAAAGAAATTTCCCGCATGTTGGAACACCATTGTATTCGACTCTTCCTTGTTCTTGCAATATTGCACATACATATCAAATTTGTGGGCCTAAAAAACAACAATTCATGTTGACTTCATTACCCCGCAACCAGTAAATCCACGATTTGCAGAGATACATATCAATTTATCCATACCCATGTAACAAAACAATGTCCAACATCCTCCGGAATAGTTTCATATTTTTCTAACTCTTTCACGAAAACTTCTTTATGAAATTCGTGGATCTCTTCAATGTTGCCAAAAATTACCCTTTCCCTTCCTTTGATGGCTGCTGGGACAAGAGGGTTTGTCTGCATTTCTTTCAAATAATACTGGATACAGACTTGGAGATCTTTCACGTAGGAGCGCTCGGTTTGCAAAAGTTCGCTCATAATCAATCTGTGGAATGTATTGGCACATATTATTTACACTCGCACTATACAAATAATACTTTCCTCCTTTTCATAAGCTCAACTTACTCCCGGCGTCGTTTTCGTTTGCACTGTTCCTCACTGAGATCCTTGAGTACCTTGCCGTCTTCGGAACCAACTTTGGATTCTAGACTCGAGTCGGAGTTTCTGTCCAGGGACAATTCAGTTCTAATATCCCCATCCTTAATACCTAGTGCGCCTTCCAATTGAGATCTGCAACCAAATTTATGACACAAAACGCTTNTCTTCGGAACCAACTTTGGATTCTAGACTCGAGTCGGAGTTTCTGTCCAGGGACAATTCAGTTCTAATATCCCCATCCTTAATACCTAGTGCGCCTTCCAATTGAGATCTGCAACCAAATTTATGACACAAAACGCTTTACTACGCTACCGTAAAAGTTACTTCAACAATAGTTATAAAAACCTAATCTTCACAAATGCTTACCTATATTTGTCCATACGACTACTAAAATCCTTATATCGATTGTCCACAGCAGCAACCCACTGTTTAATATCACTAGACATGAACGTGGCCCTTTTCTACAAGACTATCGGCTAATTGAATCAAAAGTTTAACGCGTTCTCTAGTTTCCTAAAACAGAAAATACATGGTATACATTAGCTTACCCACTGCCCCGTATATAGTTTAGAAAACACATCAACGAAACCATGGCTCAACACTCTTCAAAGACCAGTTACAACACGGCGTAAAACTGTTACCTTAGCCGTAGCTTTGAATTCATTATGCTCTAGAAGAAGGGCCTCGGTTTCCTCCCGGCTTCGACCGACATCCGTATGAGTTGAGAGGTAGAAATCGCCCGTGTCATGAATCCAGTCAAGAGCTTGCTTTGCAGAGCTGAACATTAATTATTTTGTCAATTAATGCAAACAACTGCACCTTTAGAGGCAAATTTTATCGATTACTACATATACACATCGCGGCTCACCATTCAAACATGACATACTGCAGGCACTGGTCCAAGTGTTTCTTCTTTGTTGTCCAAAACTGCATGACTTTGTTTTCCTGTGCTAGCAGCTTGTCAAGTATAGCTGTAACCATTAAAATAAATTTAATTATAGCCCACCCTTCCGTTCGCATTACATAATCCTTTAATTATCAATTTCTCCTACCTTTAACTTTCGTCTCTGGAGATGCAAGTCCACCAGCCTCAAACTGATACGGATACGCTACCCTATGGCATATCTTTAAAAAGTTTCTAGCGGTGTGTCTAGCATGAGTGCAAGCTTTCAAGAAGGCTTCCTTTTGCTCCTGGTGTTTGGTAACCAGCGTCGTCAGCGTAGCTCGTTTGTCTTGTGAACCCGGAACCAGAGTGGGACTTGTTGGACCGGAGGCGTTTTTTCCAGTGTTGTTTAGGTCAACAAGACAGTAGTCTTCCTCTCTTTTGTAGTCCTTCTCAAGACTATCCAAAACTGAGCACACCTACAAAGAAATTCAGAAGTAACACTACGGTGTATTGGTATTCAACAGCAACAAATAAATGCAGCACGTGCTTTTATCCCATGCATTTGGGGGCAACATAAGAAGCTCTTTGCTAAGAACTTCGTATTACATTTTGAGGATAGTACTAAAACACCAGAGATTGCTCAATTTTCACAAATTTTTGCAAAGACCACAATGCTGCATTACTCACAAGTGCCTACACACTTCACGAGTCAGGCCAAGTCTTCCTCATTATGAACACCCTTTCATTCACCAGTCACGACTATATCTCCTTCATATTTTATGTTTTTACGCTTTTTCTCATTCCAAATTTTATGCATGACGAACTTTCAAAAGTTCGTTTGCACAGTTTCATAATGAGGTATAGACACAAATCATGTGGCTAAGTGCCGATCTAATAAGGCTAAAATTATTATGTCATACATCATAACAAAGTGTAGTGTGTGGTCCCTTACCTGCTCTGCAGTTTTGTAAAAATTTAAAGCGTTGTTAAACAGCTTATGCCTCTCATCAGCCGCAGCAACGAGTTGATGCCAACGTGAGGAGACATCGTCCGATATCTTCTTGATACCCGGCCCGTCGAAATGATTTCCGCCAATAAGAGCTTCAGCCTTCAAATTAACTTGAACAACAAGTTGATGCCAACGTGAGGAGACATCGTCCGATATCTTCTTGATACCCGGCCCGTCGAAATGATTTCCGCCAATAAGAGCTTCAGCCTTCAAATTAACTTGAACTGCGAAGTTGTGAGTTTTCTGCAAATCACCGCAAACATCAGTACAAGCCATTAGTATATGCAAACAAAGGCAACTAACAGGAAATAGCGACACCGAAAACAATCGCCGACTTACTTCCAGAGCAATTTGAAACTTTTCATGCTCCTTCTTCATCTGCTCCGCTTCGGATAAGGAACTGGGTATGGTAAAGCTTGCCGCTAGCATCGTCTCCCCGTTTCGAATCCAACTTATGACCTGAAAATTTACACAACCATTGTTAAAAACTCGTATGATTCAGTCCTGATGCACAACGTCGGAATTGACACAATCGGCGATTGAAATATAAAAAAAATCACTTGGCACTGTATTTCAATCAAACTCCTTCACTTACGCTAATATCCTTTGCCACCTGACACGAAAAATCAACACCTCTGAACTTCCGCAGTAGCATCGGCATAGTATTAAAGAGTCTCTGAAAGGACTCAATTTCTCGCTAAATGTATATATAGGTGATATAGAGAACGTTGAATGCAAAGCACAAATCCTCCAGGCAATCCGGTCTTGAACCGTAAGCCTCTCCACTCTGGACGTCCAACCAAAAAGTGCAGATAATTTCGACAGATCTATCTCACACCAGTTTATATGATATGCACATTTTATTGCGTTTCACTATAACTGTCCACTCAGAAAAATGTACTGAACGAAGATCTGTGCACATTTGAGTTTTTCCGTTGAGTGAGACATTAGTATCCAGAAGTACCTAACCGGATAACAAGAAACGTCTTATGTATGTATACGTATGCTCCCTCGTTATATTGTCGGTTAAGAACCCCATCGCAAGATTCAGACAACCACGTAAAAATTCTTTCACGACCCTTTTCAACGATTTGACAGCAGTATAATGCTCTGCAGAATAAGCCATGTTAAGAACTGCCAAAATCGAAATATTTGTATTTCGCAAAGAAATCCGTGTGAGGTTAGGTAATCTTTGTGAGTACCACTTCAAATCTGCTATAAACTGTGAGCTCATGTTCGCTTACGTAAACGGTATATATTAATCCATTTTTTCTGGTCATTATGTGCATGTAAAAGACAAGATGGTCCATCATTATCATAAAGCATTTCGCGTCTCACTCAACCGAAGAAGCTTTAAAGAAAGGATAAGGTTAAGTAATGAAGTCTGCTTATTTGACTGTACATTTTTATATGAATCAAACGTTGCACCTAAGTATAGATGAGCTTCAACCACCAGGACACGCTTTGATTCGCTCAATTTCTTCCATGCATTTCACATTTTTGCATGTGCACACAAAACTATTCCCACCATCGTATTCCACTTCACTCTCTCCTACTACTAACACCTACTTCACTACAGAGTGTGAGCCAAGTAAAAATAGGTATGTGCGAAAATTCAGTTCCGCACTAGCTTCCTTGTTCGACCTAATAAAATCGTACCTATGTTTATGTATATGGACTTTTAAAGGACCAGAGGAATGGTTTCCAATAGACTTCCAAAGCGCTATTGGTGACAAACGATACATCCAGTTCATTCATCCTTGTGGAACCCACCAAACACGTGTGGGTAAATTACCTTTCAATATTCCTCTCATATTGCATAATAATCAAAGTAGTGTTTAAAGTCTTTCACGAATGAAAGGCGAAATCCTTTCAATTCCTTCCAATTCCTTTCATTTCAGTGGAAGGAATTGGAAGGAAAGGAGTTTTGTTCACGGTGAAACGAAAGGATTGAAAGACTTATTGAAATGAATTGAATTGAAAGGAATGACAAAATTATTCCTTTCAAGTCTTTCAAAATTCTTTCAAATTTTT
>JAHZMW010000074.1:0-22509 GCA_027743745.1 Alloscopus bannaensis
TCCTTTCTCCAGCAGCTGGAACATGAAAATTCTAGAGCGAGCGAGAGAGAGATTCTTGCTACCTCAAATGTTTTGGAAGATTCGAAGAGAATCGGAGAAAAACATATATTGTAAGCTACATGACCACACAATGGTATAATGGATATAATATAGAATACTGGAGCGGATATGAAAAAGGTTTTTTTTCATGTGTCAGCGTAGGATTCACTTAGGCATCATCTACATTTTTGTCTATGCTTAGCTTTCTCCAGATTATACGCATATGATTTACTCAGACATTATTATTGTGCTTGCTTTCTTGGAGGAGAAAGATGCATGCATCTACTTTGTGTGACAACGAATGCATAACAATATGTTATTCCTGTTCCCATCCATCCAACCGTGGATGACATCTTTTCGCTGACATTGTCAATATATGTGTAGTGCATCAAGCATCACGAGATGTTCATACAAATGTGAGGCTTTGATGTTTGGTAAATATGTTTGTTTCATAAGGGAATTGTATACACTGGTTGTTCTTTTCTTGGTTTGGTTTGCGATACCAGCAGAAAGAAGAAGAAGGAGAAAGCACTGTTTGTAAATATGTTGGCTACCTGTGTGGCTTCAAAAATGTCCCATTTTTTATTTTGAGAATATGTATTTATATGTACAAAAGAAAGACACTCGGAGAGAGAAAACTCACGTAGAACAATGTAAAGAGAAAGCTGGAGAAAGAAGAAGAAAAGTTGATAAAACAAGAAAATTTATATATATCTTTATAAGATGTATACGCATATAACGCCCACTTTCTCCGTAATAATAAAGATTATTTACTCAAAATCACGCCATATGGGGAGAAGAAGGGAAGAGAGCAAACCTTTGGCATAAAAAGAGCACAAAGAAAAGTGTGAAGAGATGAAGAGATAGTCGGGTGGAAAAACTCTCACACTCCCATGATGACAAAGGGAAAATAATTTTTGTAAAATGATATCCATTATCCGCTGTTTGACTGTGCAAGAACAAACAAATGCGAAATATTGTGGTGGATTTTTTGCTATTATTAAGGTCTATGAGGAAAGCATGGTGGATGCTCACACGAAGTAAATCTTCAATTTGGTTTGGAAAGCGTAATATGATGCGCGATGTGAGATCTGTGGGAGAAAAAGCTGCTTATGGCGGAGGCCATGTTGAATGATGGAGGCCTTATGAAAAGAACTATAAAGATTATTATAGTAATCACTAACTCGTAAATTCCAGTGTTGACATTCGTGGATTTACCTGTTGTTACACAAAAGCGTGAATTCATCTTGACTTTGTGGAATGGGAGAGAAGTGAATGTTTTGTGGAGAAAGGCGGTGAGGCTGGTGTGATGCCGTTGGCGGAAGTATTTTCCTGTTCTGATTCCCATCAGAATTCGTTCAACTCAAATGATGCAACTTTTGTACACACGTTTTCTCTGGAAATGAAAGTGAAAGTGGGATCGATGGTGAACACACACGCAATGTAATGTTTGGTCTTCTACTACCTATTAACCTATAACAGGTTAATGCGAACAATATTTGAGGATTTACATTGGATATACCGAGTGTATGAAGTAATAAACTTCCAGAACAGGGAACATGCTTACGTTGCATGCTGCTGTTATTCGCCCCATTTAATTAGTAACAGTCAATTACATTTCTGAAGACATACATTTGTTCGTGAAAGCTACATGGCAAAGTTACTGCGTTTACGCAGAATAGACGGTTTTCATTTTTCCGTTCCATTAATTTATTCTCATGCAAATTGATGCGTAAAAATGGCATGTATTTACACCATATATAATAGACTGGCAATATGCGAGTCGGGGAAATCAGTATAGAACTAAATGAGACTGATTGTGTTGGAATTTGGAAATTTATTTCATTGTTTAATTTTCCTGGAGCGATTACCCTCACGTAAGTTTCTGCAATGCTCATATTAGTGTAATATATTATGATCTTACTCTAATAATAATAACACATTCTGCGATCAACTTGTAGAGCAATTATTATTATGTAGTAGTATGTGGTAGTAACACATACACAAAAACTTTCAATCTCTATCATATATAGTTACGGATGACCGAGTGTGGACTCAAAAAGTTCAAATCAAAAACAGGAATTAAAGGCAAACTTACGGTTGACAAATATTTGTGTATGTGACGATGTCAAAAACTACCCTCTACACATTAACATTACATTACACATCGCGGGCACCTCCTCGAAGACTTGACTTAATCTATATCCGTAGCGTATTTGAATCATAATCATAAATTGTGCTTTTGTATTTCATACTTGTATTTATTTTAATTTGAGTGTGGATCAATTTCCTCAATCTTTTTGTATCAATTTGGATAAAGAGTGCCGAGAAAAAATACAGCTTAATTCATCATCGGTCGAAAATATAATTCTTCTAATTTTTCTTTAAAATAAGGATTCACTCAAGAGTACACATCATTGAAAAATTTATTGGAGAAAATTCTATATCCGCGATTAAGAAATTAAAACTATAAAAAGTATTTCATTTGTTGAAAAATCCGACGTCGCTTCAAAACAGAAGAAATATCATCACTGCCGGTGTTCGACTGTGATGAAATTGAAGAGTTATATAACAGTGGATATATATTATATAACTTGGGGAGGATTCCGTAAAAGTCGAATATAATTGGGCCCTTCGTTTAAAAACCGTGGACCTTCAACTGCTGGGGCTTAGCGAGTCCTGTCTTTGTAAGCCACTGGCAAATGTTCTCACGCTGATCACCTTGCAGCTGCAATACCTCTCCGTATTCTGGATGTTCCACAACGGTTCCGTTACATGCAAATTCCTACAATATTTAGATTTAAATGCTATTAAAATGTTGTAAGCCTAGACAGACACACATCACCCGAATATTTGATTTCTTTTAACCTTTTTGCAAGCACGGACAATCTTTTTCAAATCGTACTCCGAGGACAGCCCCTGGACAGTTGTCAGTGTCTTACGTCCGTTTCGTTGCTGAATTCTTATGTGCACAAAACCATCCTGCACGCCTTCCTCAGAGCCCTTGATTGCATCTGCAAAGGGATCTGTTAACCAAAAATATTATAACCTCAATTAATTTAAGCCCGATTAAGTAAAATTCCCCTTACTCTCTTGATTTATAATAATTGAATGCCAATCGTCTCCAAATAATTTGAAACTTACCAAATGTGTTCAGATTTTGAATATTTGACATGGCTTGCTTGTGAGCCTTGTCTTCGTAGATGTTGTTTTTATCTGCCAAAAACAAATGAAACTGTTTTAGATATTTGCAAATTCCAGCGGTTCTACTCTACTCCTTTCCCCCCTGAAGTAACGAAAATGCTGACACCGGAGATATCACAAAGAACTGACAGACGTAACTGAATACAAGTAATTCTGACATGAAATGTTTCACAAGTAACCCTACCTACCCGAGAAGTAACCCTGACCTTCGTTCGTCGTACTGACCTAACCCAAAGCCCCTTCCTTTCCTCAGTTTCCTCGATATATACAAAACACTGACTACAGGTATTACTGTTTGATCCTACTCTGCTGAGTATTTACAAGACAAAATAAGTATTCATGATTTACACACATTTCTCTTCACCAATCTGCGAATTACTTCATTTACAACCCTATTTTCCACGTAGAGTGCTTTTAACAACAATACGCATAATATGGAAAAGATGTTTTATAGAAAAATTTACCTGTGATTTTCCACTCGCTCTTGTGATTTCTTGTTTCGATTTGATTGCTGGAATACGAGAAATATTTCAACAAAAAATTGTCTTGTAAAGTTTAGTAAATTTCCGTTCCACGCTCACAACAATCACAGATGTCGTATGTCCGAGCTCTTTGAATCTTTTTTAAAGTTAACTTTTCAGTGAAAATTTGAACGAGTTGGATCAACGTTTTAACTATCCCTAATAAAGGTGAGATCGTCCTTTGCTCTTGTGGCTACGTCGTGTTTAACGTTGTAGGTTAAGAAGAAGGAGAGTGAGTAATCTGTTTCCGTACGTGTGCCCGTAAGTAACCTTTTTATCGTGTGTATGTGTACTCTCGGTGGAAAATTAAACGTTACACGTAATTAAAAAAGCGCGAGCAGGAGTACGTCATGTCATGTGTTGCTCAATGTTGAAATCGCCTTACTTCCTCGATGATGATGTAAAAATGCTTCAACTTCTAGAAATGGGAAATACAAATTATTCAGGTTATTGGGATAACATTGTGAATATTTGCGCCCCAAAAAATAAACAACATAATTCTGAGTAAATACTAGTAAATGAATATGTAGAAAGTGCGGCGGGAGCATGTAAAGTACTCTTGCTATTGGAGTAATTACATAACCATATTACATGTAGCACTTGTGGCTTGGTTTTGAAACTAGTAAACTCAACGTTGAATGCGTCTGTTATATGCAACTTATGCCAGAGCGAAGCCTTAATGATGCAATGAATCATGAAGCAGTTTTATAAAAATTGCATCCAGGTCTGAAAAATAGCGTGACCGAAAGAGCGTAAGGTTATCAATCTGACGGTAATTTACGAGGAATTGATGAGTGTTGAATGTTAAACATTTGACTAACTTTCTCTGCAAATAAAAATTGCATCCAGGTCTGAAAAATAGCGTGACCGAAAGAGCGTAAGGTTATCAATCTGACGGTAATTTACGAGGAATTGATGAGTGTTGAATGTTAAACATTTGACTGACTTTCTCTGCAAAGTATATAAAACAAGTACAAGTTCACACAGACAGACAGACAACCATGTCACAAGTCTGCCGTCCCGTACACTTAGATGCATCGTGCACATTTATGAAACCTGAGAGGAGCGTATCACACAAACACAATCGCCATCTACCACATACGTCGCTTGTATGTTTGTATGAGCATAAAGTTTCACACCGTATTTACTTACGTGTAGTCGTAAGCGCAAGTGGAAAATATGAGAGAAACTGAGAAACTCTACAGAATTCTTTCATCACAAATCTCCTCTCCACACACAAAAGCACACGGAAATTACAACACAAGAAGCGGCGGTGAGGAGATGGGTCCATTCAGAAAATATAGAGGCTTCAGCGGGCAAAGAAAATAGCAACTACGAAATTGCAATCAACATAATTGTATGCTTAATTAATTAAGTATGCTTAATTGACGAGTTAAAAAGTTTCATTCACATTCCTACTGCGTCACAATACTGCATACAAACTAGGCATAAGAAGCTTTATGAACGAAATATTTGATTGCATTGTGGAGGTTGTCAGTTTGTTGTGAGGATGTCGCTGCGTGTAACTTTGTAGCATTTTTGCTACTTTAGTTTACGCTATGCATTCCGCAGATGCATTTTTACAGATTTCATGAGAACAAAATAATGAGGCTAAAAAATTGTAATTGTTGCGGTTGTCATTTATTTTCTCCGTTATGTATTTAATATAATTAAGTCATAAGTTAAAATATTTTTATATGACTGTCGATAATTGAATGACAACTACCGTCACAACACCAGAAAAACTCATTTAATGAATGACTTTATTCGCCTTTTCTCCGGAAACCACCCAACCAAGCCACTGCGACGGCGATAGAAGCCACAGTTCCTGCAAGGGCAGTGACGCACATAGTTAGTGGCCCGGACTTCATTGTGAAGCAATGCAGGTACTTGATGAAGCCTGCGACGATTTTGATATTTCGTCCATTGTATGGAGGGTAGCGGGAGGCGTACACTTTCTCCCCGATTCTGTTCAAACTCCGTTTCACAACGCTCTTCTTGTGGACAAAGGTGTCATACGAATATTTCCCGTGATAGTGGCCAATTCCTGTGAAAAATTAAAGGCCAGGATCACATAGAGAGTTAAGTTTCATTATATGTTAAGAAATCAGGGATTTTGTATTTCTTGATACAGGAGTACGAACCCGAGTCTCCAACTCCACCAAATGGCATCCCTTCCCATCCGTTTTGAACCACCACGTCATTGCAGCAAACGGCCCCACTCGAGCTCCTCTCGATGAAGTACTCGAGAGTGTCTTGATTCCGTGAAAAGACGTACAAGGACAAAGGCTTTGGTCTAAACTCATAAAAAACCAAATATGAATTGCAATGTCTTCGAGGGGTGAGAATCCAAGGATTCGGAAGTTTTTATAAGTTGCAATTAAATTTTAGTCACCTGGCTTTAATGAACTTTAAAGCTTCTTCTTTGGAGTTCACATTGATGATTGGCAGAATGGGGCCAAACAGCTCTTCGCTCATCAAGGAGTCATTTTCATCAACGTTAACTTTAGAAACGATCAGACAACAATTATTAAGCTCTGGATATTGTGACAACTTGTGCGGTAGTAGTTGACATAATTTCGCTTTAGAAGTGTACCAACGACGGTTGGAGCAATGAACAGTTCATCTTCATTTGACTGGCCTCCGATAGCGATGTGACCTTTTGTGTCTTTCAGGAGGCCTTTCAGACGGAGAAAGTTGACCTTGTTGATAATCCGCGGGAGATCAGGACTGTGCTGAGGGTTTGACCCGTACCACTCTTCTAAAACACGTTTGGCATGTTCGATGAATTTGTCTTGGGTGGGCTTGGAGCACAAAAGGTAGTCCGGTGCGATGCTGAAAAAATTAAGATGAAAAAAGTTTAGAATATACATTTAAGGGTTCAATTTATTTTTCGTAATTGGTTTGCTCACCATGTTTGACCCAGATTGATGCATTTTCCTGAGATGATTGCATATGAATGTGTGAAATCACATTTGGGATAATTACAATTAAATTAATCATTTCATTTAGTGTGTAGTAGAAATAATTGGAATATCATGTTACCCCAGATAATTCTTTTCGTCATGATCTCCATATCACAGTTGTCATCAATGTACACAGGGCTGTTAAATCGAAGATGTATTAATTTTTGCAATAATTCACTGCTTAAAGACTAGTAATTGATAATTGCAAGTCGACTCTTGTTGAAATAAATGTTGTATGATTGCATGCACCTTTTGCCACCGAGTTCGAGAGTCACCGGTGTCAAATGTTTAGCAGCGGCTTGCATAACACATTTCCCAATCCTGGTGGAGGAAGTGGCGAAAATGTAGTCGAACTTGTTTTCCAGCAACTCGACCGTTTCCTGAACTCCTCCTAGAATGACTTTGAAGCAGGACTGGCAGCGCAAGCAGAGACGTCAATTATGTAATTTTTGAATATTCTTTAATATCTAATTTAAAATTAGATAGTATACTTTTGTAGCTGAAAAACGGTAATCAATCATACCTGATCCAAGTACTTGGGAATCAGTTCAGCCATCAATGCGGCAGCATGCGAAGAATGTTCTGACGGTTTTACGAGAACACAGTTACCCGCAGCAATTGCTCCAATCATTGGCTGGAGAGTGAGGAGAAATGGGTCTGTGCAGTAGAGAATCATGTCATGCATTTTTAAGCTTGCGAATTACGAAGTAATATTTTGTGATAAAATGCCAAGATTATTTACAGTTCCAAGCCCCAATTACAAGCACAACGCCATAAGGATCGTCCTTGATGAAGGCACTGTCCAACGGGAGCAGGAAATTAAAAGGGGCTGCCTCTCGTGACGCCCACTTCTTGAGGTCCCTCACAGCGCCATTTGCATCTGCCTTTATTAGCTCCAACTCGTAGCTTGCTCCTGACATTATAAATTAATGTTTGCAACGCTATTACATCATCTCTGAAACTCTAGAATTTGAGTACAATTTCAAGGAGTACCTTCCATTTTCGACTTTCTCATATCTTTCTGTTGCGCCTCCAACAGTTTGTTAAAATTCTCATCCACCAAACGGTACATAGCTTGGATCTGCTTTATCCTAAACGATAACGGAAGCGTGCTTCCGCTCTCGAAGGAATTGCGAAGCTCATTGAGTACCTGCATGCATTCGTAAAAAAGTATCAATTCGTTAAAAAGATACTTGTAAGCATATGACCAATTATTTTAATTTGGCAATAAAAGTGCACAAAGAAATTAACCTGCGTGTAGGCATTGGCTGCCCCTGACTTTGCCCCGGTCTCTGCCATTGTTCGGATTTTTTTTTATTTGTTCAGAATACACCGGAAATAATAATTTCCTCGTCAAATTGAAGGCGCGTCCCCAAAAGAACACTTGACACTGTGAGGTACTCCTCTGGAACGCTGGAGTTAAAATGACATTTCATTTAAGCCAATTGTGGGCTCCACGCTCAAGTTTGACAGAACAATCTTTGCTCAAGTGTATTGCTCTTGAGATTGATGGACGATGTAACCAATTGGTTGGCTCTATAACATGGTCATTTTTATGCATGTATATCAGTCAATGTACCACTGTAGGTATTTGGGGAACATTTTGGATTGATTGATGATATTGCTACTTTTTATATCGAGTATGTCCGATATTATTATTTGCGTGACATTCTCTCTGACATCTCACTGTAGTTCATATGTATATGCATACAAACATGCACGCAAAAATACATTCAACTAAACTTTCTCGACTGCAAAAACAACTTTATATTCCCTCATACAATACTGAAACGCGACAAAACAAGCGATTGGAAGTGATACAACTGACTGCGTGACCACCGCTTTATTGAGCAGCAGAGAGATAAGGAAGAAAGATAACAATACTGCTGGTCATGCAATATAAACTTTACTTTTTATACGTTAAGCGCATATAATTAACATTCGGATAAGTTTTAAACGTGCTCGGGCAACGGGAACAAATTTCACGTAATATAAAGTTATGTGCTACGTATTAAATTCAATCACAATTTATAAGACGTACTTTCCGGAGTTCTTATGCTTATCTTTGATTGAGCCCGAATCTTGTATGTCTGTATATTATAGTTTCACAACATTCAACTCAATTGAGTTTCAAGACAGTGATGCCTACTAGGCGTGTATTTGTATTGATTTGGAATACATGAGAGGCTGGTTATGCATTCATTATGGAGATCATTGTCCATTTTGTAATATTGAGAGTAAAAGTTTCTTCAATCGCATACTGTCCAGCAGATTTTTGTTCTGAGGACAAAGGTCAGAATGGTCAAAGAGCATAAATTTATAGATATGCTTTTAAGCTGATATGACCACGAGAGTGAGAACACAGGCGATGAGGAAGAAGATTGAGTCACAAAATCTCAAAATTATACAACCTATGACTAGGTATATAATATCTATTTAAATGAACATATGTAAGCGGTGCTACCCAGCTTTTGGGAGCATGAATAACTTAAATATATTTTTTAAAGTGATATTATATTATTTTAATTTATCTTCGCAATTAAGTCACACCCGGCGATATGCCATAATATTCACTTTCTCAAACGACTAAATAGTCGTAATTTAGTAATTATTACTTTTTTATAAGTATTTCCACTTTAGAAATCCATCCTTAACAAAACAGTCAGAGCCAGAAAAAAAACTTACCACAAGAAGTCGAAGAGCATTGCTCTCCAACTCGCACACAAGTGTTTCAACAAAGAGCAAATAATTTAATTACGCAGCTTCAACAATTCCTGTACACTGTACAAATGGAAAATAATAATGCTTTTATTTTCATCGATGAAAATGAGATTCAACTTGAAAACAATTTTATTTAAATCCAATTTTTCTAATAAACTTGAACTTCAATGCATTTGAACACAAGCGGATGTTAGCAAGTGCTTTTAGCCTAAAACAGGTGGAGAAAGCAATGAAAGTCAACACAAGCCATTGCTTTCCCGCATTTCATCTGCTTTCTCCAAAATAAATCAAACAAAATGCTTTCTTCGGGGTTTTCATGCATTTTCGGATCGGGGGAAAGTGGTTCATGAACATCTACTGTTTGCACGTTACAACCCTGAAATTTTTATGAACAAGCGAAAGAGACAGATGAAGGGAAATTTTCTCGAGAAACTATGAACACTTCACATTTAATAATTATTACAATAATTAGCTCTTTGTCATGCGTGAATCATGATTCTCTCGCTTAGTTGGCAGGATGCAGTAAATTACGTAGAAAGTTTTTGGCTACCGAGCCGACATCTGCAAACAAAGTTGCTCAAATGAATTCTCTCTTGTGACAAGGAAAGTCAGCTGGGATTCGTGTGTTCAGATGATATTTGCACCGTGTCAACATTTTTCCTCATTTCATACTTTCCCATTCGCATGCGGCTCTGCTCTCTGTTTATACGGCGAAGCTGTAAATTGACAAAATTGACCTTTGAACATCGTTATCAGTCGATATACTCATCGGCTCCAGTTATCCCCGTGTGAGAGTGGGTTATCGACGGAAAATCTTAGAAATATTGGGGCTCTAGAGTTTGTACGGCAGTTGAAGTTCTTAGCAGGGTGACAAGGATCGAAAAGAAGGTAAATTTAACTCAAATTCAAAATACAGTTGACACAACTTTCTGGGTGCCGGATGAAAATATGTGTCTGTTAATTTAATTAAAGTCGACTTATCCGAGAAGGTTACGATTTACTGATGATTTGGTCATGTTTCTTTGCAGGAGTTTCAAGGAACTAGAAAGAATATAGAAATCGTCTCAACGGTGCCCGACGTAGTGGAGAAGACCATTTGTTGACCTTTCAGTACAAGATTTGTATAACCATGTCGCTCCATAGAATTTCACAGTTTGCCAGAGCTGGATCCTCAAGTAAGTTGTAGTTAAAGTAGAGAACTGAAATATTCATTAGAAGCATGAGAGTAGGCATTATTACAATTTTAGTATAGTTTAGAATTGACTGGTTTGATTTGTGATTTTTCTTGCAGCACGAGCATGTCTCTCAAAGTCTGGAGCCTTGAATTCTTTGGATTCCTCTGCAACTCAGGTATTTGAATCTATTTTTAATGTCAAGCGTAGACCAATTAGGAAGGTACAATGAGAAACTAGTGTTAAAGGACGTTACGGACGTAGCACACTGTAGACCTGCTCTCAAGTGTTTAAATATCGCTGGAGCGGGGGGAATGTCGTGCTTATATTAACAAGACTACTCTGGCTTTAAGGAGAATGTATTTTCCGTAAATCTTTCTCTTGCTTGAGCTTTAGTCGACAAAACTCAATATTGAGCTACCCCAGAGACTTTTTTCGAACGATTTGTCTGACTTTATTTAACCTGAATGTTCAATGAATGGTTTTTAGTAATTGAATAATTGTAGTTAATTTGATTTGCTTTAGAGTTTCAGACGCCTTCAGAGCACATTGGTGGTTGCTGAACATGATAATGCTTCCTTGAAACCAATCACATTGAATGCCATCACAGCTGCCAGTAAACTTGGAGGTGAAATATCTTGCCTAGTGGCTGGTTCCGGATGTGGAAAGGTGAGTTTTATTTCTAGATAAGAAATTGATTACAAGTACTATTTTTTGGTTTTTAAATGAACGTGTTGAACTATTTTTGTGTTTGTCAGGCTGCCGAACAAGCGGGTAAAATAAAGGGTGTAACGAAGGTCCTCCTGGCTGATAATAAGGCGTTTGAAGGATTCCTCGCGGAAGCTTTGACGCCTGTGATCGTGGCATCACAACAGCAATTCAAGTTTACCCATATCATTGCCGGGGCCACTGCATTTGGCAAAGGTGTACTTCCTCGTGTAGCCGCGAAGCTGGAGGTGCAACCAATTTCCGACATCATTGGTATCAAAGACGCTGAAACTTTTGTGCGTACGATTTATGCAGGTATTATTGACAAAAAATGATATCTTGAGTAGAGTAGTCATTTCAAACAACTCATTTGATTGAATATGAAATTGAAGTGATACAACTCACACGTCCTAATAAACATTTTTACAATTTTGTTCAGGAAATGCTGTAATGACATTGAAAGCAAAAGATGCAATCAAAGTTATCACATGTACGAGTTTTGCTTAATGATTACTACAATTAAGTTAAACATAGTGCGTATGGTGCGATTTTTTTTAACAACTATAACTGATAATTTTTAGGAGCTGTACATTGCGATTGGTATTTCCGGAGCTATTCAGCATTTAGCAGGGATGAAGGACTCTAAAACAATTGTAGCCATTAATAAGGACCCTGAAGCTCCAATTTTCCAAGTTGCTGATTTGGGACTTGTAGCCGATCTGTTCAAAGCAGTGCCAGAAATGCAGGGAAAGCTGTGAATGAAAAATTGAGTAATACATTCTAAATAAGCCTGCCACTCTCTCCACCCCCAACAAAACACCAAAATGCGACATATTTATGTAGTTCATATAAAATATGTTGTCCAATGTGAATATTTTTGAAGCCGCTTCGGTTTCTTCCACTTAATTTCAACCATTGAATGCGTGTTGCGAATAAATCCTATTCTTTGAAATCTTCTTTTTATCGGGAATCCCGATTCGGGATTCACTTCGACTCAGACATATTTCTATATTGCAAGTGTTCATTTGTGACTTTGTCAGATCATTATTGATTAAGTTTTGGCTGTTAAATGTTGTGGTCAGATGCGGCGGAACGGCGGACGTGGGGGATCAATTATGTAATGTCAATGTTGAACAATGATTGGATGTAATTTTCCGTTTCACTTTACCCCGAGAAAGATATCAAGTTGAAAATGATGGCGCGAAACAATCAGAACCACAACAAACCACATGTGTACTACATAGTACCAAAAGCATTTATTGTCATGCGCTTCCATAAAACACAAATATGCACGTCAATAATTTAATTTTAATGTTTAATTACAGTACTGGTTGATTTTAACCAACCGATAATTCAAGTGAAGTATTATTATTAGTTAGGTAATAATTTAAGTGTGCGTTAAAGTGGAAACTTGCAGATTGACTGTGAAATTGGACTCTAACTGCAACTGCGTTTCGAATGTTGAAGTGGATAATCAGCAGTGACGGAGGGAGACATTGACAATGTCAATTTGACAACCCCATTCTTAATCTTTGACATTGACACTGACAAAAGTTGTAAGTTCAGAAGATGGCTCATGTTCGTTATGTTTGTAACTGCTCAAAGACAGTCTTCAGTAAACACTCAGTCCACCGACCCGGACCAGGATATGTTGAAATTTTAGGTTCACGATGGATTTCCTGTAGCAAGTACCCAACGGTGAGCATACAGCACCAGCAGATAATCATACTGTCGCTTTCAGAATATGAAGTTTGTGATTAAAATGTGAATTGTTTTGCGTAGACCAACAAGACAGGATATGGGACCGGGCTAGTGGCCAGAGTGAGTGCATCTCTGGATCGAAATGCAGAGGCGTACATGACCGAGAGGAATCTCAAACCGAAGGAGCACCCAGGAATATTTCATTTGCCAAAAATTAGTTTGCCAGAAAAGTTTGTGCAAGCAGTACAGCTAATTTTGTCGCGTAAGTTTCTTATTTGTTATACACAATCTACTCAATTGCATACTAAAATTAGTACATGATTAATGATTAACCCACCAGTCTACAATTACACCACAGCTAGCACAATTTGTGATTGATGGTTTTTTCCGTAGATGAGAATGTACCACAAATTGTCGAGGATTCTAATGAACTAAGGAACCATATCTGGTCAAGGCATCTCCCGGTCGAAGACGAGCTGTATAGAGCAACTCTTGCTAAAATTGAGAAACAAGTTAGAGCGCCTGGTAAATTTTACGATGCTGCCGTTTCGGCTCGGTTCATTTAATTACAATCATTGGATTTACAGTGTAGTACATCATTGTCTCATTTTTAATGGTGTCTAGATCAAGTACTGATGCCGTTTCTAAGTGAAGCAGAATCTACGAAACTAAACGAAAAGAGAAATCGCCAAATCGCAGACCGGATGAGAAAGCATCTTTACCACTGGGAACCTCTTCGTTTTACAAAGGACAAGGCGCTCGCATACTTGGTGGGAAAGTCGGCTGGAGAGTATGCGGTGCTGTATAGGATATTTAATGAAATTGCCAAAAGGGATCCGGGTTTTCAACCGAAAACCATGTGCGACTACGGATCAGGCGTTGGAACTGTTAGCTGGTAAGCTAACAAATCTACTTAATCATATGCACATGCTATCATTCAAACCAAGTCAGAATGCTCAACGTTCTAATTTTTATTGCTTCAAAGGGCGGCAAGAGAATTTTGGTCAAAAACTCTACATGAGCACCTTTGTGCGGACCTGTCGTGGGAAATGAATGAGCTGGCAGAACGGATCTTACGAGGCGGAAATCAAAATAATGATCACCAGATTCCAGCGCTGTTTTTCAGACAACATTTACCAGAATCTTATAAAGTACACACTACTTTTCCTCGTGCTTTGCAGTTTTGTTTAAATCCTGTTCGAGAGGAGTAGATCACACAGAGCATATATATTCTGTTCTTTGTTTCAGATTGGTTATGATCTCGTTGTTAGCGCGTTTTCCTTGATGGAATGTTCGTCAACTAAAGCTAGACTTGAAACAATAGACAAATTATGGAAGAAAACAGAAGAGTATCTTGTGATTGTCGAACCCGGTACCAAGGCTGGTTTTAGGGTAAGTGCCACAGTTTAAGCCATTACTGGTTCAAATATATTTGCCTATACTCATACTTTATACTCTATAGTTTTTAGTTTGGGAATATATGTACTTCTTTCAGATAATTATGGAAGCTCGGGATTACATTTTGGGCTTTGCAAAGTCCAGTCATAAAGAAAAAGGCTGTTATGTTTTTAGTCCAGTAAGTATGGCCCATCTGTTTTTCCTTTGTGATGTATATTAAATTCCGTGGTTATTTACAAATGCGTACAAAGACTGATGAGATTTAATTCACAAAATCCTATTATTGCAGTGTCCAAGTAGCGACGCTTGTCCTCGATTTAGTTTCGACACAATTCCATGCAATTTTGAGCTGAAATACCGACCCTTATATCCTTTTCATTACGATGGTTGTGCCAGGGATCGGTTTTGTTATGTGGTTATCCGAAGAGGTGGGTGATGATGTAGCAATATAGCAACATGCATTTGAAGTGCTCGAATTGTAAAGAAGCCAATTAATTCTACATTCTTCCCAATCGTATGTGTAGGCAAGCGACCTGACACAGATGAACAGTGGCCAAGATTAGTTCAAGATCCTAAAGTGCGCCACAAACATGTCGTTTGCAGAGTTTGCACTAAAAATGCTGACATCTCTGAAGTGGTTCTCACGAAGGCAAAACATTCACAGTGAGCTCTGTAGAAGGAATTACATACGATTAATGTAACAAGAAGAGTAATGAAAGCTAATTCAGAATACTTTCCACAGATCGTTTCGTTTAATCGCGAAAAGAAGTGACTGGGGGGATCTTCTTCCAATTGATATAGACGAATATAAGAGATCAAGGAGTCATGATGCCTTTAGGGAAGAACTAGAAGAATCACAAGATAATTTGCAAGAAAGGACATGACAAGATTGTCTCGTTTATAAACGTACTGATTGTGTAGCCTGCGCTCGTTTTGCTTAGTGCTTAGCGTTTTTAACATGAACTTCACTCCAACACAAAATAAACGCATATGCACACTACATGACTATTTGTATTTTCGTCACAGTCTTGATTTATTATCGTGTAGATTGGCTAGAAGAACATTTGTATACACCAAACCAGTGTACATAAATATATACCACCGCGCACCACCTTACTTGGCAACTCACTGTTGAAGCAACTTCATACAATGATTTGATTAATAAAATTGGAAGTTTATTGTTTTACCAAATATTAAGTTAAGTATTTCAATTTCAAATAAGTTTTTAGAATTATTTAGTTCCACGTAGTCTCACATCACATCGTAATCACATACAGAATATCGAAAAAAATAACTTCGGGCTCTGAAATCAGATTACATTAGAGAGCTAGCAAAAAGGGTCAGTACAAAAATGTGCTTTCGGCAAAAAATATAAAACAGTTTATACGAATCGAATTCTACATGTATAGTCATAGCACGAAATCTAACTAATTATTAACTTAACCTCTAGAATTTAACGTGAACTTCCTACTCAGTGATTCTGAAATATTGTAGATTGTGATTGAATCTGTAGTCGTAGTCTGGAGCCTGCACGCTTTTACAGTAAACAAACTCTTCTTTCGAGTTACAGTAATGAGTAACCAAATTGTAAAAAATCCAACTAATTCACCTGCAATTAATTTACGCTTTAAAAATATACTTTCTTATATATTAAAGGAGCTAATGAAAGATAGCAAAACACGAACTGTCAACTGTCAGTCATTGTTTTAGCGTCGTCGGCGTTTGGCGTTGTGTCCATTTACACCCCCTCGAGCTTCCTCAAGTTCCCTTCGAAATTGAATACAAATACGTCAATCAAGTAACCGAATTTGGTGAATTTCACAACATTGCCGGCATAATAATTCCTTAGCACCCATTGAATATATACACGAATTACATTCACATGCTTCGTTTTTTACCTTTTGAGATTATTTATCTCAGCAATCTTCAGAGCATTGTCTACTTCCAAGCTTTGCAGTTGAGCTTCCTTCAACTCGTCGTTTTCCATAAGCGTATCATAACGTTGTTGTAAATCACTGTAATCATTTCTGCAAAAATCAGGAGGATGTCCAACTTATAGATATGTGAATACACATTCAAAAGAATTTTTTAAAAAATAAAATACATATGTAATATGACTTTAGTTAATAAGTGCACACACTCACATAAGCGTTTGATGAATCTGCTTCAGTTCCTGACAATTGCAGTCTACAGTAACTGGCTGACCAGCATTCGAAACTCCCCCTCTATTGCCAGTGGTCTGGGAGGGAGCCGAGGTAATTCCCCGGGATGTAGATGGCTGATTATTGGAAGCGACAGAAAGAATTGGATCGGAATAACTTCTCGACATTGGGTCGGCCGAAATGCTCGGGAAAAGTTTAATCAACTTTGACGCTGGTACTGATTTTCTACAACTTGGACAGGTACGTCTCCTGCAAAAAGAAAACGTATTGTTAGCTAAAAGAACTTGAATGAATTAATTTGTTAAACCAAGAAAATGAGTCACTCATTACGTACCCCTGTTCCAAAAACCACTTTTCAATGCACACTTTATGATACATGTGACCACACGACGTCGTGACGACATCAGTTAAATCGGCTCCTTCGTTAGCTGACCCTCGTTGAGAATTCCGACTGGTTTGAGCAGCAGTCGATATTCTACCTCCTCTACCCCTCCCAGCTCTATTACCTCTGCCGGGCGGTGAGCCGGTTCCTGCATAAGAGGGTCCAGCGGGAATGTCAATTGAAGCTGGAGTATCTAAAGATTCTAAACACACGCTGCACTCGTAAGTCACCCTCTGCCTCATGGTTCCAGTACCAGCGGCACTCCTCATTTCTGAACTGGACGCCACTGCTGCGCTCATCGACGGAGACGGTAGCGGAGAGGAAAATAAAGGACTAATAACCGCGTCTAGAGATAGTTCAGGGGACGATCTTAACTGTGGTGTAGGCGATCTACGAAGCGACAGTGACATATTAGTAAAGAAATGCCAAAAATATTTGAAATCATGCCAGATTTTCTATTCAACTTTTTGACGAATGTATATAGTAGTACCTAAAAATGCCAAGCACATCAATTTGATCATGAAGTGGGCTTTCATCAGCAGATACTTCGTTTCTTGAGTAATGGCTCGGCCGCGGTGGCGTTGGTGAAGAAAAGGAAACTTGTTCAAAGTTCTCCCGACTGCTTTGACTGGATACACTAGCAGTTCTACTTGATCGACCCGTTCTGTTGCTTTGAATGCTGTGGTTTGAAGATGAAGTCGCCCAGCTGGAATCACTTCGAACAGACTGTGGACTGTTGATAGAATTTACTTCCGACCTGGAGCTATTACTATCGACATCAAATCTCGCAGGAGACAGTTGTACTGACTCTGAATCTGAGCTTGAAGTACTAATATTATTGGATCTGCTGCTTTCTTCTTCACTTCTATCAGAAATATCAGAATCATCAAAATCTATTCTCTCGTCTGGATCCGAAGCTGCTGATGTTGTGACTATTGAGGATACGTCAGAGTCACTACTGTCAGTGTCATTCTCTTCGTGTCTTCCAGCTTCGACCCAACTCCACAGAGATTTGGTACCTGTGTGAGAATGAAAATCTGCGATTTAAAGTGACACGTTTTATCAAGCTAATCAGCTAATCCAATTCAATTCATTTTTCTACAATATAAAAACCTTGATCTATCGCAAACAAAACCAATCAAGCAAGCACCTCCAATTAGCTTACTTACAATTCACCTTTGATTTTTTGCTAACGTCAGAAGTGGCAATTATTTGGTCCGCTGTTTTACCTCCGAATAACACCAGTTCAAAATGTGAGTAACACCACCTCTCGGTATTTTATACAGAATTTAGCCAATATGGAGTCTTTTCACCAGCCGAAAAGACCGGTAACTAAGCCATTAATTAGTGACTTGTCCCAAAGCCAACCTCAACTACACTTTTACTACTACCACCACCACTCATGACTCATTCGCCAACAAACGTAGCTACGCCAAATAAAGTTAATCGATAATACAAATACAGCAAACAATTAACTTACTAAAACAAATACCCATCTACTGTAAGGTGAAAAAGAATCTTGAGTGAATGAAAAGGGAAATAGTTTTGATGTTATTGTGTTGCATACGCGGCATTTGTCGTGGTGCTGTAGAAAAGTTGCCTTCGATCTTTACTCAACGTGACTGCGTGCCTTCTGACCTCTCAACGAAACGTCCAAGTAAACTTCTTCTCGCCAAACTTACGTCTACAGCGAGTTCTTCAGCTCTTATCCTGTTGTGACAGTCGGCTTCGGCAGGTTCTTCAAAAATCACCCAAACTCTTTTGTCATTTGTTGTTTCTTTCAGTCTTCGAGCACACGTTTAATTAAGACGTTTCTTCCTCGCTGTAGTTATCTCACGCCTAAAAGATGATTAGCATAACAAAAGAAATCTAGTTAATTGAACACCATCCGTTCCGCTCTATTTTATAAACTTCTTTGTTTACGTTATCACAGATCTCTTATCAATTCCTTCAATATACACCACCTTATCTGTCATCTGTTGTCATTTGCTTATCTAATTTTCCTAGCTGAGCTCAACAATCAAAACAATGTCTCTCTCTTAATGCGTCCTAATGTACTCTACACTAGATGACAGATCCATAACGTTTTTAACCGGTTACTGAAGAATCTTGTAAAAAACAGCGGTAATCAAGTTTCACAACCTATTGATTGATTATTGATTACCAATAAATGATAAATAAACTGATCTCATTTGGTCATTAGGACAACTACCTCCTTCAACTATTCTTCTTTTCCAGTGCCATTAAATTCTAAATTTTTCCTCAAAGTTCAACGTTTTAGAACTACAAATGATTTTACCGGCCGTGTGAAAGTTAAACTCAACAATTGACTCTCAATTTTTTTACAAGAAAAAATCTTAGCTTTAAATTAATTTTGTGGCGTTACGGAGAACGACGTGGCAAGTCTGTCAGTTTGTTATGACGGTAAAATTGATTTAATGATCAAACGTTGATCATATGACAGAAAGTACCGAGTAAAAAGTAGCACACACTTCTCCAATTACGGATTACTCATCATCGACGACAGAAACACGAATGCATCACGCACAACAAAATTGAAGAAGAGAACTCGTGTTGAATGAAGAAAAAAAAAAACAAAACAAATTTTCTCGTGTCGCTGCTGCGGCTTTGGTTCAACTTTTTTTCTTTTTCTTCTTTTTTCCTGCCTCCTCCAGAATGCAGAGGGAAGTTGATGCTGCTAGAGCAGACACGTTTCTCTTTGTTTCTCAAAGCACTCACTGAAATCCTATGCAGAAAAAACTCATGTATGGGCTTCGGTTGTGTAGACAGTATGCATGATGCTGTGCACGATTGATATGATACGTGTAGGTTGATTGATATGATCACACCATTATTCACGATAAAAATCCATCAAGTGTGATTTAAGATGATTGCACATAAATAAATCTCGAATTTAAGTGGGGTTTAGAATTTTGATTTTATTTTAGTGTGTGACAAATGACAACTAATAATTATCAAACTTCTGTTTGACACTTCATATAAAAAAAAATGGAAAAGATTTTTATTGCAACAAAGTGCAAGAATGTATAATAAGCGCAAATTTTTATTGCTGGTTTTGTTAGCGCTATCTTTTTGAATTAAAACAATATTTAGGGTGAAAACTTCATTACGAATCGTAAATAGACATATCCCTAACACTTTATTGTTAGAGATCGACATGTTAGAACAATGATAAATAATAATTGATAAGTAATCAATTTATATATTTACAGCTGCGTGGAATACTAAACCACTGTTCGAAGGAGGTGTAATTATGAAACGCGGAGGTGACAATATTTTGTTACATAATATTTTTAAAGAAATTATTTCTATCAGTCAATCAACAAGTATTTGAGGCACCACTTGCCGACTTGGAGGATGAGATACTTTTTAAAAAATAGATTTCTGATCGAGAGATTAATCAGATCAGATCCTTTTCCTGACACCAAGAACCTTATTCTCTGCCTTCGCTTGCAAGCTCTTCAGTCGCCGTGAAGGGACTGGAAAGGGGGCACCAGGGACACTTCCTCTTATCCTAAAGTCATCTTCATTGTCGTCGTCGCTTGCCATGAATATTTCCTGGAAATGGAGATGCGAAAAATACATATTATTTAGTTAAGTAGACATTTAGTTAGTAGTTATTTAATTGAAATATTTTCTTCCTCACATTGTCACTACTGTCACCGGAAAGATTTACCAACTCTGGTGCTGGTTTTACGAATTTGAACTTATTTAAAACTATGCCCCTCGACGCACCGATCTGTTTTGGTGGTTGAAAAACGCTAGTTTTGGTTGATGTATTCTGAAAAATGTAGGACTCAATCAATGTCAAGTTCCTTTTATTGGCTACATGGTAAAATGGAAAGTTCACTTCGTTGAAGGAATACAAACCTGCTTAGCCGTTTGCACTGACGTGACTTTCGGCTTTTTAATTTTTATCACAGAAGGAAAAACATCGACATCGGAATCCACCCCTGGAGATTGCACACTTTGTGACGTCGACGGCAATGGGTCGTGTTGGAGCCGTCGTTTACTCAATCCTAATCGGAACTGCTGAGGGGTTATTGTCTCATTTAGACGTGAAGAAGGTCCCTATAGCAGGTTGTAGGAATCAGTGAATACTTTAGGGTTTAGATTTCAGTGCGGTAAATTAAAAGTGTAGTGATTTTTAGTTGTTTACCGCAACTGGAGAGGTCTGCCGTGTTGACTCAAAAACCTGTGATAGCTCTTTATAATCGCGCTGAAGTTTCTGCAGTTGGTTGGAAAGTTTCATATTGTCGCTTCTCAACTGATCCTGTACCTGTTTAGCATCACCTAGTTTCTTGGACATACTACGATGCTCCCTTTACGAAACAAATTATTACAATCAGAAAGTATAGTACGAAAGCTGTTGAGAATAATCCAAAATAATATTGAATGATTACACAACCAACAAACCTTGATATCACACTCTTCATTTCAACAAGAGCTTTGATAGATGCTTGAGTTGGAGGATAGCAGGCGATGTCATCGACCACATCCTGGCTAACACCTTTAATCATATTCTCAATTCTAAACAATAAGAATTAAGAAACCATTTGCTGCATTTCACGAGTTACCTAAAGTTAGTGAGGTTGACAATAATAACAAGATGAGAGTGTGACACTCACTGCCCGTATTGCTTAATTTGACGCTCCAACACCGTCGCCTTTTCCTTAAACTCTTCTGCCATGTCTTGATAGCTTTCAAGCTGCTTAGCCTTCATCATCCAAGCATCCTTCTGATTGATTTCGCTTCGGTACTTGGTATTGATTGAATCGTAATCATCACTGTAAAATTCATTGCCATTAAATTTTTGCCTACAAAACGCTTCGCATTCAACCACTCTTCAAAAATATTTTCCACCTCAAAAGCTTGTACAGGTCACCCTTTTCCTTCAACTCGTCCTCCAGGCGCTGCACCTGCCTCTTGAGTGATCCTATCACTTCCCCGTGATTACAGGTGACTACCCGGGGACCATTAACATCGGAAATGGAGTCATCTAAAATAGTTTCTTCGTACGACGTAGGGTACAAGGAAAGACATCGTAATTTTGGCACATCCTTCCTACAACACGGACACTGCTTACTGCTCGCGAGATTTCCTCTACAAAACAAGTGACAACGAAAAGCTGCCGTTAACATACCATTTAACTTCATAAACCTGATTAAAAACATTAGTTCACTTACGACAACCACTTTTGAATACAGTAGGCGTGAAAAATGTGACCACAAGGAGTCGCCGAAATGTTGAGCTCCTGCTCAGCCACTCCTCGACTTTGAGCTTCGGCTGGAGGAGTGTCAAGCTTTTCACTGCAAATTGGACATCCGAACCCCATCCTGGCAGCAACAATTAAACGGGTCGCTCACTAACAATGATCCCACTTTTCCACGCACGCAGACATGCACAATTTTCCAAACTGTCTCCGAACGCCCGAAAAAATAGTTAAATACGGGTACCGAACTTTCGAACTTTTAAAATTGTCTCCCTATTTACAAATACAAAAATTTCAAGATT
>JAHZMW010000075.1:0-34890 GCA_027743745.1 Alloscopus bannaensis
AAAGCTGAAGCTGTGTAGGTAGCTGAATTAATCTTTTCCATTTCAACCATTTTTCAATGAAAATTCATGTGTATGCACAGGCCCTGTATTTTGCTATTTGTGGAGGCAAGAGGATCAAACAGACGAGAAGATTCTTCGCTATAACATTGCAAAAACATAAAAATCTAAAAATTGCAATAGTTTTGTTGAGAAACAGGAAATTGCAGGGAGAAACAGGCTACAAAATTTACCTGGAAATTTAGATGTGGATTTAGAATATCTTTAGTAGACGTGCATCATCTTTTCCACATTTTCCAACTTTGTCAGTCGCATTATTACCAAAAGTTTTGCAAACTCGTGGTCAAAAGAATCATCTTAAGAAGTGCAATGAATTTCGTGTATACATTATCAGCATTCTACGGTTTCTATTTGTGTAGCAAAACATGGATTTTACACTTGTTTAAAGTGGAATGTGACTTGTGTCCATTCCGTTACAGTACACCTACATATATTTAGTAACAAATTTTTCATCAGTGTTAGATTGACAGAGACGTAGTAGCGAAGTCACGTTGCATCTATGTAATTTCATAATAAATATAAATATTTCATGCTGATTGAATATTTTACTGCTGCTGTAACTTTGACCTTTGTAGCAAATTACAGAACACAATTGCCATTATGTATTCGTAATGCTGAGTACATGCGTCATCCAAGATAAATTTTTGTGTTGAGAAAACCCGTTAATGTATTATTTTGCCATGCTCCCTTGACTGGTCCGTCATAACAAAATACAAAATTAACCACTCTCCGGTTAAATAAAACTCCACCTACATTCTCTCTCCAAGTCGTATGATCTCAGACATAACCTGTCGCGAGAATTCGGGCCTCGCAGTATGATTAAATATCAATGCGACCTCCCATTAAAAATTGACAAGACGCTCACTCCTAGCTTCTATAGGTCTGGAGAAAGTCTAAAGACACATTCCTCCAAACCTTCGCACAATCGAACTGATAAAACAGCTTTCTCTTTTTTCTAGTTCTAGCCGCGACTCTAGATATGTGTATAAAACTGCGTCTTCGAGGTTTCGGTGGAAAGCATTGCGTAATAATGGAACTGTGTGTAGTTCTTGAGTAGGATATTGCCCTTTCACATCACCACACACCAAGACAACGGACGGAGAGATATGAGCTCTGAAAAGCGGGAGAATGGCTGACACAACGAAAATTCCCCAATTTTCATCTCAGCAACCCCGATGGGGTTTTGATCCTCTGTCATTTTCTCGTTTTGCACACCACACGTCACCTTACAGAAAAAAATGCCGTTTTATACTCGTCTACACAATGGACTCCGAAAAGCATAGCTTTAATGGCAAAATGTACATTATGATTGTATATTATGCAAAATTTTCTTCGCTTTCTCTTGTACATCGGTTTCACTGAATATTATATGCATTATTACAACTACTTTCTCCGCTTTCAGCTAGCTTGCTCAATGGTTGTGTACAGTAGTTTCACTTATTTCCTCATAATTTTTGCATACGAATCCTCGTGCGCAGATGGCCAGACACATTTTCTGGGTCAGTTGGATTGTCGGAAGTAGGACCGTAGTTGGGTTAAGCCCACTGGGATTGGATGAGTGTAGGAAAAATAGAAAAGAGGGGGGAAATAGGTGAGATGAGTTTTCAAATATTCTCCGTAGATTTTTTTACTCTAAAATGGTTACACACTTTATACACACTGTTGAAAGTGAAGAGAAAGCGCAGAGGCAGATATATTACTAAAGTAATTTTGTGACAGACTCATTGTGCTCGTCCCTGAAAATGTAAATCCCACTCGCAGTTAAAGGATGATGGAGCGAAAGCAGAGAGAGAGAAAAAACTGAATTTTCTCCGAAAAAAGAACACGGGAGCCTGAGGAAGCTTTCATTTTCATAAGTGTACATCTGAGCTCCTACTTCACTAACGATCTCTGTGTTACGGTCTTTTCCATGGTTGTGTGCACACTGGTTTCCATTCATTCTCATGGTCAGAGTCAAACTGGAAACTTGGGCGATGAGTTATGAGGTTCATTCACACTCTGACTCAGCTCCCTTTTTTTCTCACACACACTTTCATCGTCACAGTTTACAGTTAGTGGGGCGCATTATTGTTCGGAGAAGCCTGAACAAGTGTAAGTTTCCGCGATTTTCCACGGAACGAGAACAAACTGGCGTTGAGGTTCAAGGGATTTTGCACGTTGAAAACAACTCCAAACGTTTTCCCAACTCGTTTTAGTGTGAAACACAGGAGTCTACACTATTTGCTCTGGTTATGCCAAATGATTCCACTTTATTATGACTTGTGAGAGGATACTTGAACGCATCGACTGGCAAATAGAGCGTCACGTGGAAAATGAGAATTATGTAACAGAATTTGTATAAAAGAGTACACATACCCTCATCGAGAGGATAGCACGGGACTGAAGTGCGTTTCACTGTTAATTGGTGTTAATGAGGCTGATGAACTTTTATATTTTTACCCTTTAGCTTTCCACTTGCTAATCCAATTTACAGAAGCCAGTCAAAACTTTCACAGCTTTTCAACTCCTCTTGTAATAACGGATAAAATGTTTTACCTAACATGATTTTAGAACACAGACTTTTAGCAGGTCTCTTTTACGTGAACAAACATCCAGATGCTCTTCACATTAATGTTTTTGAATACGTATGGGTTAGGCTCAAACCAACAAATTTTCCAAAAATATTTTAGAACCTATATTTGCGAACTGGAAGGAAATTAATAGATGAGGTCACCAAGTGACATTTGGCAACTTTCTAGACTAAAGTCAGCAGCGCCTGTGTATTATGAGACTGCTTCGAAAGCTTTCATGAGAATAACTCGAAACCAAGAGATAGGAGTACATCGTGGTCTATTGTTGTTTTACAGGCGAAATATAGCGCAAACACGTAATACATGAGATAGCACAGATCTCCAAGACCTTTGCGACCCATCGCCTTCTGCTCAACTGTATAACCTCTGTGCGAAAGGTGTACAAAAAAGATAATCCGTAACTTGACTTCTTTCAGTGTAGCCCCCTCTCTTTTGATACCTTGAAGGATTGGCATCAAAGTGAAAATCGATTTTGTATGCAACATTTAAGTAGTTCAGTTCAAGTCTATAGTCCCTTCATTTAGCACCACAGGTAAAGTTGGAGCGGGTGAGCGTGGAAAGAGCACTTGTAAAGAAGCGCACCAAGTAAGCCCAGCGAAAAAAAGAAAGCGAGCAAAGAAAGAAGAGCTTCTGAAGAGGTTTCTCTCACTCAACTTTCTCCAGCTCCGTGCAAAGAAAAGGATAAAGGAGAGAAGACGAAGTGGAAGAGAGCCTTTAGGCAGAGTGTACTTCTTAAAGTAGTATGAAGAGAAGAAAAATAAGTGAGGAAAACTCAAGTCACATCCCACATTGTAACACTCTGAGAGAAAGTAGCAAAAAAGGAAGTAGTTGAGGGAGAAAGTAGAAAAAGAGAGAAATGGAAAGATAGAAGAGTCTACATGATGGAGAGAAAGAAAGTAAGCACAAACACCAGTCAGAATATACTCGACAATTTCGCGAAGACATAGTCATCTATTACACAGGTATAGGTATAACTGACAGAGGGAAAATAAGTCGAGGAAAAAGTGTTTTCGATTTTGTCCTCCAGGGATTGTGCGAAGAAAATAGAAACTTTCTTTTCTTATTTTCTTCGCAGAAAAAAATAGCGATTTTTCTCTTTACCTATCCAATAAAATATTGTACAACTCCTGAAGAGATTCTTCTTTTCTTCTTCTCCTTCCCTTTTGTTATGAGACAAATACCTATTTCCCTAATCACAGGGGAAATCTAACACCCACTTTCAACTACTTTTTTTCTTCCTCAAATAAGATATGAAGGTTTGTGGCGAAACAAGCTCTCATATGGTGGTGAAGAGAAAGTGTGAGGAGGTACGACAATGAGATGACCTAATTTCCCATGACTTTCATGATAATTTCCTCGTCGTACTCCGACTGTAGAAAACAAATTACGATTGGCGATGCTTACATTTGGAATAAAAAGCGAAAAGAGAATTTACGGCATCCAATAATCGTCTCTGCAGAAGTAACGTGTGTAGCAAAGGGAGAAATGGTTCGCTAAGTTTGTGTGGTGTTGATTTGACTCATTTGCAGTTACTTGTTGGTGGGATTTATATAATGAAATTGAGAGGAGAATGCGAATTTTTTTTACATACGGCACTCGAAAGTTTAATTAAATCATTTCTAAACTTTTCACTGCGCCGTTTTGGGGCTCTTTGAATTCGGTCTTGATTGAAAGAGTGGGAATTCCAGGGAAGTTCCACATTCAACTTTCAAAATGCTTTCTTCAAAGTACGAGCTCCGTTTTTTCTCTTTTCTTTACTACCAGCGTACAGAGCCACCGCCACTAATATATCTACATGAAAAACTTTTGACAGAATGTTTGCGGTTGTTCACAAACTCCTGTAATTTCCTTTTCTCCCACTCCGGAGAGCGAGCACGTCCCACGAGCCGTTTTCAATGAAACAAATATATTTTTATGGTTTTTCGGGTGACCCAACGTAAATATATGAGACTCTCCGCTAAAATTCTTTATAAAGTGGGCAAGACATGTACGATTTTCCGGTTCGAGATGCTGTCACGAAGTTACGTACCATGTGCCAATGTTCGCAGTAGGCTGCGTTATTACTACATCATTTATGTGGATATTTATAAGGTAAAGAAATGCGCATTTGTAATATAGACGATGACTGTTGTGCGAGTCAAAACGGTGAAAATAAAGCGTTTATTCCTACCACTTACATTATTATTCCGTTCCACGTTCGTGTCTCGCGAAGTGGAACAATTGTCTTTGAATGAAACATTGCACAGAAGTGACTAAATAGATCCGCGGTTGCTAACAATCTCTCTCACATATGTGCACTTATAGAATTCATTATAGCGTACTTCATGATAAAACTGAGAACTACTCGAACAATGCACACATTCCAGCGCACACTCTCCGAGCTAACTTGTAGTGACTATACAAAATAATATACAGAGAAAGAAACTACATTAGAGCAGTTTTCAGAGCATCATGTCCTCGCAAACTGGTCATTATTACATACATGTACTACTCTTGTGTTTTTCATAAGATGCAATGAAAGAGCTAGGGAGAAAGTGGGAAGCTAAATTAAAAGTGAAATTAAAACTGAAAAGAGAATTGTTCTCCAGTGTCGTGCCGAGCTCATTAATATAAAAAGTCTTTACAAGTAATGCATCTTAATGTGGGAGGTGCTTTTCAGGAAAAAAAGAGGCGAAAGGATTCAGACTGTGACTGCCGTCGCTCTCCATATTCAAGATATATACACACTCATTGTCGGCTCCGAAACTGGAGGAAGAACACATCTCCAGTTGAAAGCCCAAGAAACGAGCGGTGGTTTTTTATTCTTGTGACTGCGTCCACAATATTATGCAGGTCACATGGAGGAGGTGTAGAATACTCGTAATGATAGACATAAAAAACGCGTGAATAGACTCGAGTGTGTATGTATATAATATATTATAATGTATAGATGCCTGTGAAATATTAGCGTTTCCGCTCCTGATCCAATACTAAAGCTACCTTATAAACGTATATAAAAGCTCTTGACTTTCTCTCTGTGTGTCCTTTCTTTTCCGCACTGTTGAGCTCACTCGTGCGACAGCCGCCAGCAGCTACGAGGAGAAAGCTTGTAGGAGAAAGACAGCTGGGTAGATAGGCTAAATAGGCTTGCACGGGTCGTCCACACAAAGACGAGTTTCCAAACGTATAAAATATATTTTCAGCTTGCACACTGTACATCCACTCCACTTACAATAGTAAAGAAAACTACGAAAGTGAGGGAGCACATTACTTTTTTGTTTCCCCTACTTCATCGGACTTTTGGAGAGTTGAAAAGAAAGCGGAAAAAAGACACCAAGTTCCATGATCTTTCATATGATTACCACTCCTCTTGTCTTGGAGTGAGAAAGGGAAATGAGTGAGCCCGAGAAAAAAAATCAACAGCCAGAAGAAGAAGTCGAGTAATTATGGGTTCCACGTACTTTTTCTTTTTCTCCCACTCCTTTGAAAACTCGCGTAAAGAAAAAAAGGTTTATTATTACTTTCCAAATAAAACGTAGGAGTGCTTACACTTTCCACTACATTCACACAATATTGCCACTAATACATTCATTAATGAAGGAAACGACATGGTACAACTCCAACGGGAGAAATGAAATGGCTAAAAAAAAGTGGAAGAGAAAGCACACTCGTGCGAGTCTAAATGAGAAAGTCGAGCGAAAAGGCGTATTATTAGTGGAACGGTAGGTATTCAGCCCTCTTTTCATTTAGCATTTGCTCGCAAAAAATGCTCCATTTTTTCCCTGAGAGTTCTCCCCAAAAAATATTCAGTGCAAAGTTCTAATCGTAAAAATAACCAGGGAGTGGTAGCAGTAGAGTTTTTTGTCGTTGTCAGCCTGTCGTGAAATGAATGTAGAAAGGAGAGAAGGAAAATGAGAAAGAGAAAAGACTTAAAATGTAAGATGGAAGGCGGTCATGAATGTCATGTAAAAGGTGGGCAAATGAAAATGGAATGGGCTTGATTGAGTCATCAGTATTCAGGGACACAGTTCAATTACTCCCTCTAATTCCCACACTTTTCTCCCTCTTATATTGAAATGGATATGACTGTCTTGGCTCGTGATGGCACGGACGGTGGGCAAGGACAAAAAATGACAAAACGAAATGCGTTCTTAAAGAAGCTCAACTTTGTCCTTGCGTTCCTTCCTTTTGTTCTTCCATTTCTCGTTTTTTTCTCTCACAAATATATAAAAGCACAAACTTCCCTACAAGGTCTTTTGGAAGCTTGTGAAGCTCATATAAATGACAAAAACATACATCTCTCAGTTTTACTCCAAGAAGAGATTAGAAACAATTATGCCTCCTTCCAAGACTCATGGAAGTGCACACAACAAACCTAAAATGAAAATGGGGACGTACGAGATATATATTTTGAAAGGGCAACAATGGTGTTACCACCTGCAAGTCATATTGTACCCAAAAAAGATAGTATTTTGCTAAAAGACCGGAATTCAAGATTTTCAGGCTTTTGTGCAGAACTAAGGCTGAGAATCAACTGCAATGATGACAAAGCAGCCTACCCAGTTTTTCCGCTGACTTCACAAACTTTTCATTGTCAGCACCAAAAAAATGTATTTAGGATGTGGTAATCATTCTTCAAGCTGCACCTGACAATCGCAACACTTCTTTGTGCCCTTATTTTCGCCAGTTGTGTCCCATAAATGCTCTCTTTGTGAGTTCCCTAATGTTATCAAGAAGCCTGAATAATGCAAGCTAATGGGATTTTTCTTCACCGTTTACCAAGCAGCAGGAGGAGCCCACCACAATTCTCGTAATCACCGTAGAAGGATGAGGCACACAGATCCGGAGAAAGTGGGCTACGAGAGGATTATTGAGGAAAGCAAAGTTCAAGTACTTAATGGTTTCGTCGTTTTTTTCCTCCTGCTGGCAACAGCAATCTTGAGGAAATTGGCGGTATGCAAGCGTATACACAGAGGAGTTGCACACACTCTCGCAGTTATCTTATAATATTGACTTTATTACAGTTGCTGCATTCTTAGCCCACCTTCGCTGCGTGCATTACCACGATAGAAAAAAGAGCGGAGTCCCGTTCCCCGTTTTAATGGACTATGCATAATGCACCGTCGTGCTTCTTGCTTTCTCCTAATGCCCTTTGAGCAGGCGAGGCGATAGCAGAGCGGATGTCACATTTCCAGAGTTTGTTCCATTAAAAGGTATTTTTTCATTTTCCTTTCTTTCTCGGCTACACATACAACATGTGGAGACTCGGTCACAAACTTTTGTGCTTTCTCCGTGTATAACGTGTGTTTCAAGATTGGAGTGTGGTTATACCGTTATATTTCATGTATGAGCCGAGATATTAGGAGCGGATACGCCACTGCCACTTCCTCACTCGACAGCTCCATTCTTTTCACCCAAGAGAAAGGAAAAATAATGCAAAGCGATTACTCTCTCCATATGCTGGCAGTGGTATGCCACGCCAAGAAATAAGAGAGCACCACTGCCGACAAAAAGCAGGAGGATTTTCATCATTTTTTTCTTCCTCCAGAGAAACCACAGACACAGAGACAGAATGGAGTGAGAGGCTCAACTTTCATACAATTTAGTCCATTGCGTGTGCCTGCCCTACTTTGACATATTATTGATGAAACCAATGAGGATTGATGAGGGCCTGACTTCTTCATTCCACAATGACTCAGAATGGATAGTCATTTAGAAAGCTGGCAATAAAGGAGAGAAAGCCTTTTCTATAATACAGATGAGCAACAATTCATTGTGTGTGGAACACTAGACCAGTCACTATTGATCTCTTGAGAAACACTCGTGAAATTCTTTACGGAATATACTATACCAGTCTTATATTGGTTTCAGGGCCGAGCGTTGTTGTCAAGAAAGGAATTCCTTCCTCGATTCCTCACACGCGGCTCCGGCGTTCCGATGACATTTTCCTTTGATAAAAAGTTGTAATAAACGAGCCCCCCATTCCTTGCCGGCTAAGTCGAACAATTAAGGGAAATTAGACAATATTCTTATCTTATTAGAGTAATAAATTATTCCCTTTATTGTAGCATTTATTGCGTCCTCTCCCGAAAGCTTAAGTGGATGATGGGATTGGGCGGAGGAAGGACGAGTGTTGTAACACACTTTCTTTCGGTATAACTACACCTAATAATATTATTGGCCATAAGTTCAGGTAATGAAATTCTTTAATAAATGATAATAATGATAGGATCGTCAATTCTTGCAATTTGGTAGCCGTTATCGAACAACTATTTGAGAACTACAAACTATTTGACGAAGCATACCTCATTCTGATGATTTCACCGAAGTCTGGTGACGTTAATGCTAAAAGGGATTATCTAACGTTGCATGTTTCGTAACTGCTTTTACCTTCACCATTTCATCAAGGCTATAACAATCATTCAAGTGGATGTAATCAAAATAGATTTTTACGGGAGCACAGACGGCAAACTGCTGAATCAGTTTAGTAGATATTCTTGTTTGGTCAAGCGTGACCACGAAAATGGGTTTCCTTTCCTCATCCGGTATAAAACGATATGGAGATAAGGTAAAAAATCGATTTTCTCATTGAGCATCACATTGGCAGGACAATATTGCCAGCGAAGCATCACCATCATGATGATGACACTGACAGGTTGATAGCCAGATCTTCAATATTTTCCTAGACCCTTCAATCATATATCGGAAGAGTGTTTTTTATTCTGTTATGCACACTGACTGCAGCTCAATCTTATCACGGAGCATCACTCTCTCATGAAGATTTGCGGAGATCTATACCTCTAAATTGCATATTGAACCAACCATACAGCTGGAGTGTAGTACATGCTTCCAGTCCTTCATCAGACGTAATTTAAATGCATTGAACTAACCGAGGGTGGAAAAAAATCGAAAAAAAATCGAGACTTACCTTGCCACAAGACACACTGACAACTAGGAAGCATATTGCCACAACGGCTGTCACTGTAATCACAGCGCTGCGATTCATTTTCCCTTTTGGTAAATATTAAACTTTCTCCAATCCGTAAAGAAAGGCTGTTCTTCACAGGGTGAGCAACTCTTTTCCTCCAACTTCCTGGAAAAAGAAAAAAACCAAGAGGTGTAAATACAAGACTGTGATGAGAGTAGAGTTTTCTGTAATAAAGCATTTCTCAAGTTAACTTTCGCATGACTAACTATCAAACAGACTACACACGTGTGGGCTCCGTCATGGTGGCAGCTAATCAGCAATCATGCAGTACTCTCTATAGTGTTAGGTACATTTCGGCTTGAATTGTTAGACTATTTTTCTCTCTTTATTTCCATTATTTTTCTCACCGACTGTCTCAAGTTTTACCTCCCAAAGTCAACCTCACACTTCCGTATTTTTATCGAGCGGTAGTTCAGAAGGAGAAGAAATACCAGAAGGTTTTCCTCTCATCGTAACATATCATGCATGTGAAATAAACTTTCACTTTGTTCTCCCTCCTTCTGTCAAATGAACATTCACACAAGAAAGAGTACCTACGTCCTTCTTTACATTTTTCATCAAACATCCCATCAATTATCGCTAGTTGTGTAAAAACCGTATTCTGATTAAATTGGCCAAAAACTTTCTTTCCGCAAGGTTCCCCATTTTTTCTCCAGTCGTGGTTGGAGGAAGCCGCAAGAATGAAAAATGAGTGTGTATTTATACATGAATAAAGAACTTGTCTGAGCTAAATTGTGCACCAGTTCATAAGGCTGAGTATATGCTAAAGTCACGCGTCTTCGAGAAACCCATATATTGTGCTATGGTGTAAGATATTTTTGGCTATACAAAGACAAAGAAACGACTGGAATAAAATGAGTAAAAAGAATATCTTTCTCTTTTTTTCCAGGAAGAAAACGTGCAACATTATTATAGGCGGATTTTTATAAGTAATGTTTTTACAAAAAATGCCTGGCAGATACATAAGATCCGGAAGACAGGCAAGTGGCAAGGAACGCAGAGAGTGGCAAACAAAAAACTTTCCAATCTGAGAAAAAAAAACTAAGTAGCTAACGTGATTCTCTTTCATTTCATTCCTCCTCCTCGTTTCTTCCGCTTTTTATTTGCACGAAACGCGAACCTTTTCTCAACACAACTTTATATATAGCTTCATTATCACTTGTAAACCATCCAAAAAAAGCCAGCATTTTTTCTTTTTTATATGCACACACGCTTTACAAAAAAATGTTTTATACGTATGAACCGATGCTTTACCGTATGATATACGGAGGCTACACGTGGTCCTTGTTTAAAGGAGCACACGCTTCATTCATTTTAGCATTGCATTACATTTTTGTTTGATTAAAAAGTGCTCATATATAAAAAGTCTCTCGGAGCAAGTCAGACATGAAATAAAATGGATGGTAAAGCTCGCATATTACTGTGCGCCTCTTGCCAAGGAGAAAGCGTGGCAGGCAATCGATCTTTCCGGTGTGTGTGTGTTCCACAACCACATTCACCACACCGCTTCAATTTCACTGACTCCGTGTACTACTGCATCTGGCTCCCAATAAATGAGACAAATTGAAAAAGGCTTGAATGGCCTTTTTTTCCTCTTCACAAATCTTATAAAACTTTGAGCCTCCGTGGAAGAGCACCACTTTATTCCTATCATTCATCAAACATTTTACCATTCAGATTTTTATTCGACGTAGATATACTCAAACAAAGTCTCTGCTCCATGGACTGCTCACGGTTGTGTGATTGATAATGATTGGTTGTATACACGCTCCAAAATTCAAGAAGCTAAAGCTGCTGCTCTCAAAAAATAGCTGGAGTGCGATCACAAAGGCAAATCTGATTACTTCGAGCTCATTCAATTACAAAGTGCGTAGCTCATTACTAACTAGTCTTTTTTCACAAAGCACATTATTCTGGGGTCGAAAAGCATATCCTCTGCGTTTCCAAAGATTAGTGTAAGAGTGCAAAATAAGAATGACACAATAATCCATGAGAAGGGCATTTCTTCCCAGTAATTTACGATAGGGAAAGCCCGTAATGACAAATAGCAAGCATAAAGATGCCTTTTGGCTCCATTCTTTCCACTAGATTTCCTTCCACAACGTGATCTCGCCGGCAAATTGTGAATGTAGCACCATTGAATATATTTAGCTCTGTGTAGAATGTAGATGCAGTCATTACGAAAAGACCAAAAGTGCAGTGCTCCCGCCTTCAACTCGTAATGAAGTACATATTGCGGAGCCTTCTCACGCACATGTGGAGACGAAGTGAGTTTTGTGAACGTTATCTAAAAAGGGAGATTAGTTACAGTCAAATGAAAGTCAGTTTTCTCGCGCGGAAGTAAGGCCTCCTCGTTTTCACATGAACTTCATTATACATCCAACACAACATGCATTACCTGCTAAGCCACGCATGGAGAGAAAAGATTTTGTGAGAAATTCAAGTAGATTCATTACATACGAACTCACATAGCAGCGGGAGGGAATGAGTAACAGGCTGAGAACAGGAAATCGCCTTGATGAAGCCAAGTGTAAAAAATGTAAATGAGTGTAATTCGGTTTCTTGAGGCGACAGTAGTGAAAGGGAAAAAGATGAGAGAAAGACTGAGGAGAGAAAGTCCTGAAATCATGGTGTTAAAGGTATGTTGTAGGTGGTTCACAATGCCGGCAGGATAAGATGCTATGAAGCATGATCCTCGTTCAGTCTCCATCATTTCAGGAAAAAGGAGAATAATAACACACTGGATGTAACGTAAGCCTGTGTTTATTCCTTTCTCAAATAACATGTGCATTTTCAAGTGCGGAGAAAGGGTAAGAAGCAAGAGGGGGAAATGGATGTGAAATAGTGACTCAGAGAAGAATCCATTTAGTTTCATGGGATGTTACATTGCTGTTCCGTCTCCCTTCCTTGTGGTTTGTTATTTGTGCAGTGTACGTCACTTTTACATACACACCGTATCCACAAATAGTGCTCACCCTTGGTTTTTTTAGTGCTTTGGTGTAGTTCAGAGAGACTGCCACTTCACCGCAATATTGTAGTGTGTTTGCAAGTTGTACATTTTTAAACATGCTCATCATCAGGGTTTCTAATGTGGTCTGACACCACTACTGTTTCCAGCCAACAATGGAGCACACGGTGAAGGTTTGGTCAGTGCTTGTGCTAAATGCGTTGTTGAGACCGATAATTGAAAATACTCCTCGAAAGTAGATTAGTCATAATGTTTCAACGCGTATATGAAATTCAATGCAGTCGATAACCTTTAACGTTCATATTTGTAGTGCAATAATAATTGATGAATGATGAACATTCACGTCATGTTTCCAAAAATATTTACACAATTTACTCAACTAGGTTAATAGGTACAATACGAATAGGGAAGGAGTAGGTTTACTTAGCAAATAAGGGTTAAGGTTTTAACATTCAAAAGAAATTAGCGGCTAACAGAGTTACCACTTACAATCTCAAATGGATGAGATAATGAGATATTAGGGTTTGTCGTATAGAATAATGGATGGATATTTTCAAATTATGAAAATCTCCGACGAACATCACTGTGCGCTGCATTGTCAGCAGAGAGTGTTGTAATTTGCTTGAAAGTAGTCAACTCATCTTTCTTCAAGCTGCAGACTCCAAAAGTACAGCAGAGAAGTCATCAAAGTGCTTACCAGTTTTGGTATATTTCACGTTCACAGACTGCGACACTCATCTAAGGAGTTGAAGTCGAGATATTGTTCATTTAAATTAGATTAGCATTATTGTACTCCGTTTTAGTGGAGCAGAGACCATATCTTCATTTTTTGTCTCTCATTCTGCCGCTGAAAGCGTTGACGGACTTGCTTTTATATTTCATTTTTGCTCGGTTTCTTCTTATGAATGGCTTCCTTTGTTTATGCAACATGGAATGCAAATGCGTTCGTGGTTGTGCAATAAGCGGTTTCGTAAAAGCATGAGCTGGTGTGTGCACTGTGCACTCTGCTAACAATATTTACTCCATCGCTGTTGCTTTTTTGTTGTTTTCGGAATAAGACACGAGACAACTTTTATATTAATGGTGCTGCAGCCATTTAAGCCATTAGCCATTACAGAGACCAGTTTATGTAGTGCTTAGCTAAGTGAGAAAAATCTGAAAAGTTTCTAGTTGAATTAGTAAAAGTATGGCAGTGCTAAAAGACTGTAGAAAGAACTCTATGAAGTCAAAAAGACTCTAGAGAAGCTGTAAATAAAACCCAAACTTGGCATTTAGAATAAAAAAGTGAAAGAAATACTAATCGAAACAAGTGTGGCTCTCCCCACACTTGTTTGTAGTAGCGTTTATTTGCTCAAGTACATTTAAAGTTGAGAAGGCGTGAATTTGGAAGGTGAACTTCCGGTGAAATCCAATTTCTTCTTCTACAAACAAGTCTCACAGCCCTCTCACATTTTTAGACAACACTATATTTGACTTCTCGCCCAAAAGTTTACCTACGTATAAAACAACATAGCACCTCGTATGAAAACTAATGTTTCAGTCCGTTGAAACAATGAAGAAAGGCCCCTGTTAAAACCTAAAAACCGTCACTTTTTCATCTGGGTAGGTCATATGTAGTCGAACCAAATTAGGGTAATTTTCCTTAAATGCTGGAGGAGAAACATTAGAGTAGATAAATAATAATTAAAGCAGCACAGCATGACGCGCCAATGGTCTGAAAATATTTTGAGACATTTTCAAAGCCATTTACTGTTACGTAATAATCCCCGCAGGTTGAAGATTTGCTGCCAAAAATTCATGCCATTATCTCCACCTCCGGCATTGGACCATTATGAACATTATGGGACAATTAGTATTGTACTTATAGGAGCAATATAGCGACATCGAAAGTGCCATACCATTTTGAAAAAAACCTTCCGTTTTATTGGCTTCACCATTAATTTTGTGAAAGACATGTTGAAATAATGGCGACTCCTGTGGGCTGTTGATATTGCAGAGTAAACAGACATTTCCAAGAGAAAAGAGCAGTATAGCAAATGTAATGCTTCCCAAAGGTGTTGGAAATAATGGTGTAACGCACACTCACATCCGTTGAAACTTGATATCACAAAATGTGCCTATAGACATGTATAATTTATGTTGGGCACAAATTCCAGAATGTTGACAAAGCGCGTGTTGCACTAATGCCTCTGGAACTTGTCCCACTGCCAATAATGTACTGGATGTGGTTGTTAATTAGATTGAGATTTTCCAGCTGAATGCTCTTCGTTCACGGTGAAGTGCCTGGAAAATTCGAAATGCTGAGAGAAAATCGAGTCTCACACTCTTTGGTTCGAAGTGAAAGTCTGCAGGGGAAGTGATTTCATTGTGTCATTGTTTTACACATAAATCAATTTGCGTGTTCACTCATTCTAAGTAATTAGCTGTGTTTTCTCCACCTGTGACGGAAGCTATTAGTCTCACATTGTTCACATATTTGCTCGTCACCATCATCATATTCTTGTGTACGATCCTGTTTGGTTTGTGTCGCTGCCCAGCTTACATGATCATGTTCCCTTCTTTTGAACTTCACAATTTATCTGGCTCACTGAGTTCCTGGCATAGGAGCAGAAAGTGAGCTTATGGGAGCAAACATCTCCCTTTTCATGGGGATGGAATAGAGATATGTTATTTTCAAGTTATTGTGCATCGTCCCTACTTCCGTCGGCGCAATCTTGTGTGAAACTCAAGTGAGCACGAAGAAAAAAAAGTCCGAAGGATTTCACAACAACTTGTATTCTCCCGTCGTACATTTCACTCGCAATAAGGTATATGGTAATAATGGGGTTCACGTTTAACTTTTAGTGGAACGTTAAACGGAATAATTCTACTCACTACGTACATACATAGTAAATACATCCACACGGAGAAAAGTACAAGGATAATTTATTGCCTAACTTGGCATTTCTGCATCGCCAACCTTAAGCCTTTTTTGCCCGTATGTTTTTCTCTGCTTCTCTCAAGATGCATTTTCTGCGCTTTTCGCCTCACTCGATACTCAAGAAGAAAGTAGGTCGCCAACGACTTTTTTCCAAGGGAATCTCTCACAAGACATGAGCTTCCAGCTGTTGTACCCCCCATTCATCACCGTTTTGTACAGGATTTAGCTTTAAAGTAGAAAACACAACAGAACTGAGTGGAACAGTAAATGCAGTGGCTATAGCCACTGGTGATGTGTACCAGTGCATTTTTCCGCTTTCTCTCACTTGCAATTTTATCTGAGTGGAACATGCAACTCTCGGCAATCGCTCTTTCCAAATCTCACCAAGGCTTTGGCCAATCGTTACTCTATTATCGACATCAACACGAGTCCCACTCTGAGAGTACCTTCACACTCGCAGACCTGGATTGCGGAAATCTCATTGGAATTCTCGTATTTCACACGGAGCGTGTGTATAATGCAATGTGCGAGAGAACTCATTGTCAGCAAGCTACATGAAAATAGTGACAGACATAATGCCATTTGCCATCGCAGACCATATTTCACCTGAATAAAGAACAAGCACTGTTTCACGAAAACTGCCGGCGCATCGTGTGCGAGGAAAAAGTACGTGTACCTCAGATTTGTGAGTTTCGTTCCTGTTCCATTCGACAATCGGCTAAGCCCATATGTACACTTATGATCATCGTTCATTCTAAATGTGCTTTGTGAGAGTGCACATAATACACACTCTCGATGTATGTGAAACGCTCCCTAGATCAATAATGGATAAATCCAGACAAGGATTTGGAAATGCAATTTGCCGACCTCGGGAATGAGATAGGGGAACGGCTTTAGACATATATAATTGACTTTTCCTATCTCACTTGAGAAAGCACTTCTACTCCCATTTCCTTCGCTTTACCACCACCACATACCACTTCCACTTCCTCATACTAGCATCTCTCTGACCCTCTCTCGTTTCGTCCAACTCACTTCACTTGTTCTTGAGCAGGTTGGACTGGTGAGCATTGAACAAGGAAGAAAACATAGTAAGGGACAGCTGAACCCCAAACGACAGAATGAACCATATATTCGAAATTCTACATACTACGAATAATATACAAATGTGTAAAGCGACTCTGTCTCACGTAACGTAAACCAAGTCATTTCTACAACCTACGTTTTATTCCCTTTACATTTTATCAGTCTTATTAACTGGATGGAGACGGGCACAAACAGCATCAGTGGACCTTTTCAATGTACAACGAAATGCATCACCTTACATCACTCCCCTTTTTCATGATGAAAAGCCACGCACAGTTACCAGACCGCAACCAGAAGAAAGTACAAGCTTCACTATCAAGTCAACCGGTCAACTTTTCGACGTTTAGTAGACAGCCTTAAGAACTCCTTCTTATGTGCTTCTACACTGCTACAAATACCACCGCAAAACTTCATGAGGATACACGGCCACCTCAAATAGTGAATTGGTTCACGCATCTGCTTTTGTGTAAAGTATTCCACTACAGTATTTGTTTCCAGAGGACAACTTTGTTATACTTGAGGCAAGCATTTAGCATATATCTACCACCACCATTATTATATGGCAACACATTGTACAATTTCTAAAGTTGTCGCGCCATTCAGAATAGGAGACAAAACTTGGTCTGAATGAAATTTCTCGATTTGCCTGAGAGAGAGAGAGGTACGCAACCAGAAGATTTTCGGAGCTTTTCCTTCACATTCTGTCGCCTTCCCATGTAAGTGTACTCTCAACTTCCTTCCAGATTTCCCTAGAAATGCCGTTTGCTTTTGTGCAGCCAGCAGTACGTTAAAAAGAGAGCACTTATGGACTCAACTGACTCAACCCAGTTGCTCCCAGCGAGTTGTAGAGAATGTGCTCCCGGTATTATCATTTCTCTTTACAAGTCTATCTAAAAAGAGAATAGAGTCTCCCAACAAAAATATATGACAGTGGGCTAAAGGCTAGAATGTACCACTGTCACGGTCGCTATCATTATTATGGCGTAGAAAACATTATCCTGTTCAAAGCTCCAAAAGAAACGCGTTCCCTTTATGTGCTGCTTCTTCAACGGATTTTCCGTGCCCAAAGATTACCCCGTCAGTCGAAAATGTACTGCATCACGGCGTGTCTGAACTTATGCTCTGGCCTCCCTGCAATACACAGAGATAATGTGCATGCGTGTATGTACTCTTGTACATTACCGTATATCATTCGGATTTTGTGTTCAAACAGTAAAGCGTACACAGGAGAGAGAGGTTTGGAATAACACAGTAAATCGAATCGAATCCCAATGTGACATCCCCCTTTTATTCATGAGTGCAATTTTCCTTTCTTCCTCCTTTCTCTCTCCCCTCGACGTGGTTTGCATTGAATTACCCAAACTTACACTTTCCCTTTCTTTCACTTCCCCTCATTCGGAGAGGAACTGCTTAATACCAAAAGCTGGTGGAGTTCGGTGGAGAGCAGTGTATAATGTACACAAATGATGACATTTTTGAGTGAGCGTTTTGGGAGTGTGTGTTTCACATCTTGATGATGTACAAACACACATGCACGTCATGCAGAAATGTACCTTACCAACACATGTTCTTTACATAGTTTTTATTTTCGGGTTCATACATCTTTTCAGGAATGTTGGATTTTGCTTTCTGATTTTCTTGGAACAAAAATATAGCTAAAGTTAAAATAGTGTTCCTAGAAAGTCAGGGAGGAATAGTTATGGTGGTTGCGGTCTTTGGAAATCGTAGAAAGTTGAAGGTTCTTGGAATTATATGAAATAACCGCTTTTCAAATTCTGAAATAGCATTTTATTGGCTTGTGAGGAACTTTTTGGAGTTTCCATAAATAATATCTAATATATTCAGAGCTCGCCAACAACAATATCGAATCAATTTTCCACTCTATTTACTACATAACATGTATTAGCCTTCCAATTGTGTATACCTACCTATGGATGATTTGAGAAAATTGGTGCAATGTGAAATATTATGCATGTATTTAGCCTTTACTTGCAGTACGTAAAGATGTTGAGCTACCATTCCTTTGCTGTCGTATATACCTTAACACTTATTGCTGCTGCTTTGTGTGATTAGAAAATTAAGTAATTTGCAAATTCATTGAATCAAATCAGCCGCGCTCCAGATGTAGATATAATTTTTTTGATTGCCATTTGCTGAGTTTCGAATAATGCCGTTATAAGTAATAGTCGCCTCCATCATTGACACTGTCTAGATCAAAACAAGCGAGTGAACAACTGTCGAATCAAGCGTTCAACAATAATTCGAAGGTTATTGAATATGACATTATATTTGACGTCCTGAGTCTAGACTTTGCATTATCTTCACTTTCGATATTATGTTCGCTTTAGAGAAGCCATTCAAAAGTTCCTTGCACAGAGTTATTCTCAATTTTCGAAACCATTCCACATGTCCATTTACGGTATTTACGGCTCACTTCTCAATATTCCTTCATTTCCCTTTTATCACTGCGAGTCATCAACTTCTCCCGTTACTTCGAATGAGATCCAACTGTGACTCAACTGCAACTCGAGATGCATTCCCACAGTTGTGCGTGAGATGCAAAAGCAGACGATTGGTTATTGTGAAGGCGAGGGCACACATTTACAACCAGGAAACTGCTGTCTGTATTTCTTTTCTGATCGCCATCTTCCACCGCACTTCAGTTTTGAATGTTGATTTGAAGAATTTCAACTTTATTTCAATGGGTGGAATGGGCATTTGCATATAGATGTAGCATAACATTATTGTACACAACCGAAAAGTTTGGTGGCGAAGCTACGAGGACCCGAGTGAAAACTGAAAAGCCTATTGACAATAGCATGCAATGCAGTCATGCAATAAAAGAAAAGTAAGTTGAAATCATGCGTTGCTTTCACTTTGCATTTTAGATTTTTCCCCTGAACGCACCGCTCAACAACCGTCATGCAGAATACTACTTCAAAACTCGACAATCCTCTTCAAAACGTATATTATATATACCAACTCATACATACCTCCTTTAGCTAGAGAAACGCAAACGACAAGCCAGAGGAACAAGAAAAAAACACCAAAAAGATCAATAACGATTGCTTCCAAACTGTTCGAAAAAAAGTTTCTTCTGCATTCTGCCGATGCTTTCACATGTATGTATACCAGTCACAATTTTTACGCATCATGCACGCACGTCCAAATACATACACTTCTTCCTTTTCATCCTTTCTCCAGCAGCCCTCGAAAAGTATGCATGTTACAAGTGCACTTTTGATTCTGTTCTTTACCACATGCATACATTACATCTGACGAGAGAAAGCGAGGAGAGATTCAACCGTTTTGAGAATTGAGGACTCTAAAGAGCAGTTGAAAGTTGATGAAGCAAGGTATCTATTTGCTTACACTTGAGTCGACTTTGTGGATTGCAACGCGAAAACGGGCTTGTTCCACCACACCACCACTACGTGTGTACATCTTTTCTCGGAAAACAAAATAAAAAACGTACAAGCTTTCCTCATATGCTCTCATCTTCACTTGCATGAATGCTTTCTCTTCTGACTTTTCTCTTTGTAAGGATAATGATATCTGCCTCATTACTGCGGTTGGTTATTTGCATCACAGTTCGCGTTTCGCTGATAACTGCGTCTTCTCTGTATATTCGTTCATACTAATAGAGAGTGCTTGCATTGGTAAAAGTTGGTTATTAGTCATGGATGAAGAACAACAAGAACACGAGTGAAACTTGTGATCATCGTCATCCGAATTATCAGAGAGGATTGGTGTGTGGTGCAAACGACGAGTTTCTCACTGATAAATACAACTGTGATGGTGGGGAATGTAATATGGGGAAAGAAGCATAGTAGTCAACCACATTCGAGTTTTTGTACGACGATGATGATAACACCAGCCGAGAAGTAATGCGTTCCTTTGTAGTTTCACGTCCACATGCATCTTTCTCCACTTTGCTGGAAGACCCATTCCGAAACGGTTTTACGTTTACTCCCGTCGAAACGTGTCGCCTTCGCATGAGCTTGTGATCCAATAAAAGACTCTCCTTAAATACACATGCTTTCATTAGGGAATGAGAGTATCATAAAACGTGCATATTAACCGTGGAGTGTGAAGGTAATTTGGTAAACACTGTTTCGCAGTACGTGTGTCTGTAATGCAAATGAAACTTGGTGTTCCAGAGTCCATTAGTTGGTTTCGAGGAAGTTGGCCTAATGAAGGATTAATATGTATGCTCTTATGAAGCTTTTCTAGTCAACGTATCCCTCCACTCTGTATCACATTTCATCGAATGGATGTGTCGAAAAAAGCATGTAAACGTGAACTTCTAGTTGGTGACAATCTTTGGACACTAAAATTGCCAGAAATTGTTGTCTAGTCAAAAAGATGCGTTACAACACAAGGTTATAATGTAAAAGCATTCAGTGTGTCTGTAATGGAAATGAAACTTGGTGTTCAAGAGTCCATTAGTTGGTTTCGAGGAAGTTGGTCTAATGAAGGATTAATATGTATGCTCTTATGAAGCTTTTCTAGTCAACATATCCCTCCACTCTGTATCACATTTCATCGAATGGATGTGTCGAAAAAAGCATGTAAACGTGAACTTCTAGTTGGTGACAATCTTACGCACTAAAATTGCCAGAAATTGTTGTCTAGTCAAAAAGATGCGTTACAACACAAGGTTATAATGTAAAAGCATTCTTTCAGATAGGATACAATGAATCAAGGCGAAAGTCTACTGATTGTAAGTATCATTAGCTTTAAGAGAAAGCAGACAGCAAACCAAAGTAACCGGTTACCATCCGGAGAACAAATTCCAAAAATATTACGCTATACATTTTGCCGGAAAACTTTCAGTTTTTGTGACGTTGAGTGCATTCACAGTGTTCGTTTTGACAGCAATAATTAATGTCACGGTATATTTAAAATGCGAGCTGAGAAATGACTGCCAAGAGGGGACTTTCTTCTTTGTAATTTCTAAAGAGACCTGACGCAGAATTTCTCGAGACAAACTCCTAAATGCACTTTTCTCCCTCTTTCTCCCGAGACATAAAAAATTAGTCCAACTGGTGGTGATGACAGTGTGGTGGAAGTGGTGAGGGTTGAGTTGCAGAATGAGCAATTGCAGTGTAGTGACTCATATCGTAAGTGCATCCCTATTATAACGTTGTCGTATGTGTATGCTAAGTATTTACTCATGAAATAGAAGAAACTCAAGAAATAATTTGTATAGCACCGACACCCCGAAGAGAGTACGTTGAGAATATGAAAATACACTAAAACTTCATACTTATTTCTACGGAACAAAAGCTTCAAGATTCCTTAATGCATTTCGTAAAATGTATGCTCTTTACTCCAACTGTCTTTAGCGGAGGGAGGCAGCGACAGGAAAAAATATATTACCTAGCCCCATAGCCCTTGCTTGAAAAACTCCCTCACTACTATAGCAGTGAGAAATGAAACTTTATCAAAAATTCGTCATTAAATAATAAGCTTGTGCATCATGAATGTCTTATTTCCACCCCGCCTTCTGTTTGGATGCATCATCATCATGGCAAAAGCTATTAAAATGCAGCTGTTGGTTGGAACACGAAAAAATAGAATTTCCGACAACGCGTTGCATTTTAACGAAAAGGGAGAGTCTGCTCATGGGGATACCGATCTCGGGGAATTTCCTTTCCAGCTATGAGCACGTACGATGTCGATGTCCGTGATCTTGTTATTTTTCGTTCCCCTTCCATTTCCTTTAATATGTGTACATACATATACCGAGACTTACTTGCATTACACGACCTCGAGGAAGGCTTTCAAATATTTACCATTTCTATCTCATACACATTTAAGAGAAAACTTGAGACTTCTTCGGAACCACGTTGCACGACTCCCAGAGCCTGTATCACCAGCTATACGCACGTTCGTGCTAAACTCTTTCTCTTACTTTCCCTGGTGCAATAAATGACAAACTCAAAGCACAGCCAACAGCGATCTCGTGTAACCTGTCATTGAATATGAAAGACGTTCAGCCACCTTTACCTCACATTTTCAAGAAAAGTCCACCCCCGTGTAGGATGTAAATTTGATGAATGAGTCGGCAGTCAACTTTTACTGCATTTCACTTTCAACTTTTGAGATAAGGAGGACGAGAAAGCACGGCGAAATGGAAAATAGAATACTCACCCTAAAAACTTTGATATACTACCAAAGATACATCATAAAATATTATAGTGGTGATATACTTAGTATATAAGGATTCAATGTGAATGTGTCTGAATTTCATGCGTTTTGAATATTATGGTTATTAACTGCCCGTATTCTCAGACTCATTATCTCACAGCCAAGTTTCCTGGTCGTGACAGCAGAAGACAGGCTGTAGCTCGCGTGCAATATTATTATCCAGTAGTATTCACGAGATTCTTGCTTTTTTATAACTTTGTGGTTATATCTGTATTTTTGAATACTCGATATAAGAAGGGAAATGGCTTTTTATTATTTCATAATCGAAATTTTTTAGTCAGACAATGAACTTGTGATTAATTATCGATTATTAAGTTCATCGTTTTATAAATTTGTAAAAGATTCTACAAAATAGCTAACATGCACATACACATATTCAATCACGTTATCCCGTAATCTGTCAGCAAAGTTGGAAAGGTTTGCTTGAAAAAGTTTGTACAAATTTCAGGTACTCAATACTCAGAATGAAAATGCTATTAAGGTTGTAAGCTCGTGTTCGTTAATTTGTGAGAAGAGCTTTAAGAGGTCACAAACAGTTGTTACTTTTGGGACACTTGTGTGAATCTTCAAGACTCGTCCTTTATCCAGCATGAGATCCAAATTCTCTCTTTGCCACACTTGTACATTCATGGCTTATCCCTATATGTCTTTCAAGCTCACCTCATTCCAGAAAAGACAAGTCTCCCTAATTGCACATCCGTCTTCCACTTAATGAACGAAGGGAATGCTTCCCCTTGAACCCGTATTTACTCGTATAGTTTGAGGCAACTTCCTCGAATGGAGCGTCGACGAAAGCACCACAAGGCGACGAACAAAAAGTCTAAATTTAGTCGCACCCAGAATACAAAAGACAAAAACCCACCATTAGTGTGATGTTCTAGTATCTCAAAGCTACAAGGCACCTTTACACACCAGATAAGCATAATGAGATAGAAAAACACGACGTAAAAAACTGTATCGGTCGCTGAGTACGAAACCAAAAAGAGAAAGTTGTACCCAAAAAAAAACTCTATATTCTCTGCAACCTACTTAAGGCCCTTGAGGAAAAACGAGGTGGAGTACACCCTCTCCGTTCAGTATGGAATGTGATGCTCATAACGCTGAGATAAAAAGTCTCTGGCATCGTTGAGAAACTAAAGCTGGATGACGACTATAAAGGAAATCGGAACCATTCATTCCCTTCTCTTGCTCACGGGAGATGATGAGCGTATCTGAGCTGCAAGAATCTATTAGCGACTTTCTCTCTATGAGGCGGGGTGTTCTCCAATGTCTTCATCATCGTCTTGTTTGATCACCGTCATTCGTGTGCTCCCTTCTCCCTCAATACTCTATCACCAGTTACAGAGCGACGAACAAAAAGCCGTGTGGAGTTTGCCTGAAAAGGGTTAAGCCGGCTCCAAATGATAGATCCCTTTTTGTAGTTACACTCCATTCTTTTGCTTTCCCCATCTCCAACACGATGATCATATAAGAGTTAATGCGTATTTATAGAAAAGGGAGAGGTGATTCAACCTTTAAAGCTAAATTGTTACCAGCTCTCTCTCTCTCTCTCTCGCTCCACAGACGTGATGAGCTTCCCTTTTTGCTTCCAACTGTTTCAGAGCGAGACAGAGAGTTTCCCCGAAAAAAACGAGGAGAAAGCAAAGTGTACAGAGTACAATCAGGTATGGATTTCCTGAAAGGAAGCACAGATAGAATGAAAATCCCGTAGGCTATACAATGCAAAAAGAGATCGATAAATTGGCATGAGAGGATTGAACGGAGTACATCGTCGCACACAATGTTCCACTCGAAGCATATAGTGGTACATAACAAAACAAAAAACACCCTACGAGCGAAAGCATAACATTACGTGTAGTCAAACACCGTTAGAGAGAGAGAAAAAAACACTGAATTTGTCCTCACAAATTCGGAGCGTAACTAACCCATATATAGAGTAGCTCGAAATTTGATGTGCGTACATGCATACACGAACTATAGTCTCTTCACAAACTATGTATGCCTTTTGGTTCGAGTTTTTTTACGCAAGCATCCTTTACGCGTACTGGCAGGATGTTGTTATTACACTCTATTGTATATAGAGCGAGCCGCTAGTGATGATCGAGGCGTGAGTAACATTTTACTTTCACTGTCGAACCAAGTGAAACACTAAATACAAAACCAAACATTATCCTCCACCAATCTATGGGACAGTGAAAGCACAAAAAATGGAGCAACCTCTTCGGAGCCATGCCTCTAACCACAAGTGTTCTTTGAAAATGTCCGAACTAAATTGCAGAGTAAACTCTGAAAGAGGAGTAGGCCTTTGTGCTTCGCGTGCTTACTTTCCCTGCTTTCACGCAATAAACTAGTAGTCTGCTCGTAGAGAAGCACGGCCTGTCTTCAACGAGGGAGAGTGCACATAGACTATGCTCGATTGCTCAGTCTCATCGACAAATCTACTTTGCAAATGTTGATTCGACTGGCGTATTAAAATTTAGTGGTTTATTCCCTTCTCAAAAGGAAATTCGAGGAGAAAGCCTGTTTTACTCAATCACAACGAGCATACAATTGTATTGGTCGCCAATAATGCTTTGTGCAAAACTACACCAGGGTTGCACAATGGTGTTTACAAAATAGCTTCCACTCTCTGGAGCACAACACGTAAGCTCTTGAATCCAAAGTGAAATGGTGCTGCTTCAGCTCACTCACTATAAATATAAAGTGATTGCGCAATACATTCTAAGCACATGCATATTACGCTGGAATGCTTTGCACATGAACCATACTGAAATAGATGGCTGAAGGAAGCACGCGAGAAAAAGTTGGCTTTGGGATTTCACAAAGGTAAACAACTCCAGCTCGCCAAGTTGTGCTCCTCGTTCCGTTGACAGCGCCGCACACTAACCAGCCAACTGTAGTTGAAAAAGGGAACGAAGGTGGAAATGACAAGGCACTTACTTACAGTAAAGCACTTGATGTGCACATGAAATGCTATGCGCCTCTCGATTTATTTATACAATATTCTCCAGGTAAGAGCAAAGCACAGGTGTGAGTTGGATGTGCCGTAAAACGAAACTAAAAGCCACATAAGAATAAGTTTACAGTCCCTCCCTACATACAGTACGATTGTTGAAGCTGCTTTATCTGTTTCAAAATCTTGTGTTAGAAATTCCAAAAAAAAGAACGGACGGCGAAAAAATTCATGTTTTTAAACATCCTCGAGGAACCTAACACGGTATATTTCGCTTCAGTAAAATGTTAGACTGCTTAACTTAACGTTAAGCTGCCCCTGCGTGATAAATTGATATTTAAGGTGAATGTTATATCGGCTTTGTTGAAATCTGCAGTTCTAGAACAGTAAATCCACCCAATTCTCATGTTCAGACGTCTTATCGTGAACGCTAGAGTTAGCATAAGATTTCATCGCCTCTCAGTCACATTCAACAGTTAAGCCACTGCATTATCAGAAAACCTTGGCATTTGGGTGACTATTGGGTGGCATGTGTGACACATTAGTGCACACAACGTGCTTACATGTTTGGTCAAGTGTGGTGCATTACCCCACTTACCGTAAGCTGATAACATCAAACATGATTAATGACCATAATTAGTATACCTATTGGTTGTGAGTCATACAACGAAAGTATGTAGTAGTCATAATGTGACTTTCTCCCTTACCTTTCACCTTTCAACTTCAATCAGAGACAGTTACTGCATCATCAATGGAAAGTTGTGGATTTACGATGCTTTTGACACCCTCCGACTCATCAGGAAATAGGCATCACCACTGAGCAAACATTTGTCATTCTCATTGTGGTTTTACGCTTACTACTCACCATATCACCTTATGTCATTTCTGTCACACAAATTATGTGTCTGCTGGATGATGGTGTATGTACACCCAAATGAAGACGGATTTTTTCTTCAAAATTATCTGCCACCGATATGAAATGTTGGTGCTTTCCCCTAAAAAAAATTGAAGGAACCCAATGCGTGACAGTGTGTTTGCCGGCAAACAGGCTGTGAAATGCACTTCAGAAGTCAAACTAAGTTGCTAGAAACCACCACCACAAAACTTCACAAGGTTTCCTCCCAAAGTTTACACACAGCTTTTGAGTCACTTTAATTCCCTTCGGCAACGCAATTACCATGAAGGACTGAAAAGACCGGAGTTGAGTATGACAAGACTAACTTTCTCCTCAAAAGTCAACTTATCTCACCAGTAGCTTTCTCTTCCAACCATGCGACGATGTTGTCGTGCCAGTGAATGATAGTTTAGGTGAGCACTTCCCCGTGTGAGAAAAAGTTCACCAGTGTGGATTCCTCCTCAGCTCACCTTGTGCACGCTTCACAATTCATCTGCACACTCGCATCAGTTATGTAAACGGGAAACCAAAATGAGAACCGAATTATTTATGAGAACTGTCCTAAAGTTGCCGTGAGTTGCAGAGGGCTTAGTATTTTCTAGGATCACACTGTGGAGCGAGATTTTTCAAAATACTCGAGACGCACTTGTAGACACAAACAATGTGTTGATATATGCACGCACATCAGAGTTTCCAAAATATATCATTTCCGTCCTCCGATTATGAGGCACAGACTCTGACAGTCTGTGTATTTCGACTGCAGACAGACTTCGGTCGATGACTTTCCAGATTTTACACAAACGACTTGTAACGGTCAACAGTTAACTCACCCAAAATATAATATATTTAAGTAATATGACTTTTTTGTAATATTGACAATTTGTCAATGTAAATGTTACCGCAACACCTTGATAGACTCTCCACGGAAATCATAAATGAAACTCAACACTTCGAGAAAGCTGTGTCAAACTTGTGTCAAAAGCACATTCGCTTTGAACGAGCAAACCACACTAAAAATCCTGAGAGAGGATCGGAGTAGCACCCACAGTGTGCAGCAGACGACAAACTTGAACTGGCTCGAAGAGAAACTCCACACCAGCATTGCTATCGAGAGAAAGCAGCTTGGATGCTAAGGTTGGGGAAGGATAAAAAACCACCTTTACACTAGCACAGCATTCACTGTGGAAGTTGTATAGAATTGAGTTGAAAGAAAATGTGCAGACAGATATCACTATTGGTAGCTCCTTTTACATTGGGCGAGGATGAATATGGTTTATTATTGTACAAGAAAAATATTCATAAAATGTGTGTTGCTAAATTATTAAGCTCTAGCTTTGATTAAATTGGCTTCCGTCCTGGATTGGTAAATGTTGAAAGCTGGGTTGAGTGAAAGTAGTGCACTCGGGCGTTTGTTTGTATGCTGGTATTAATAGGTAGGAAAAAGATGATTCATGGTTGACTTTATTAGAAATAAGTGATTCTGCCCGCCACTTTGTGAAAGATGGTAAAAAAACTGCCCGAAATCGAAAAATTATACAATGTAATATGATATGTGCTCTCTGTGTGACATTCAGAGAACCGCATAGTATAATTATTATATGTGATTGCACCAACACACCGGCGAATCAATCAGCACAAACAACTGTTTAGACCGAAAACTGCTTTCACAATAATAATTTACAGATTTCATAATTAGTTGCGGTCCAGGATTCAATACAAATATTAATAAATATAATTACGTCCAACACGTACTTTTAGAATGTGAAAGCTGAAAAAGAGTTGTGAGTTACCCTAAGATGATGAGTAGCATGTCTTGCTTTATGCCTTGTGATTTATGAATTCATTATATCATTATCAAAGATCTCGAGAACATCTTCCGATCTCTTTTGTCACTCCGAACAAAGAATTTTTTTGGTTTAAACAATTTCGTATACTGCAAAATATCGGGGTTGTGTGCATTATTGTCATCTAGCATTTAAATTTTGTTTTGATTGCACATCTTTAGTTGAGGATAGTCAAATATAGCAAGAAGGATTCAAACCAAGTGATTTGGGAGAAATGAGAACGTCCGTCTTGAATGCTCAGAATTTTTCACAAGAACTGGCCAAGAACTCATAGAGACTCCATCAGTGCCTAAACTATAAGTGCTGTAATCCAGAGTACGCTCTTCTTAAGGTGTCGATTATTTCCGAACCAACACTTTCCTGGTAGAATATAATATTCAACATTGAAAATGAATTGTGGTCTACCTTAATTGAAAAGACAGAGACAAATAGCTAGTTAGTTCATTTGAATCGTAACACAATATTATTACGCAAAAAGTCGCGTTAGTCTTGACAAATCAGTAATAATATTGTAATCATGTAGTATAATAATAGTGGACTTGATTTGATATTATAAAATCTTGTTCGGTATCGCATTGTAATTAAAATGCAAGAAGACTATGATTCAGTCATTGTTTCTGCTTTCATGACCATTGTTGCGGCAGGAGAAGATTTTTTGCAGAGAAAATATTCTAGTACAGATTTTCGACCTGGAACTGGATGACCGAGAAATACCCTAATCTCGTTTTAACACTATTAGCTTGTTCAACGTTCAGGTTTGGGCCGACAGTGTTAACCAAAAGTTCGCAGCATTATTAGCACTTGCGAGTTTCAACCTTTTTATTTCTTCCTCTCTTTCTCACCGATAATTTCTTTATGTCATACTGAATTTACCAAGTATAAGAATCCAACTGAATACTTTTTAAGAAGAAAAATTTTGATAGAAGAAAAACTGATAGTGACCAATTTCAGCGTGTTTCTTGCCAATTGTAGTGTTCTTTCATTAAATGTCTAACTTGCCTAAAATAGTTGAAATCGCTATTGTGGACTCCATAGAATTTGTGTTGATATCGGAGACTTTGAGGATTCAAGGTCAACTAAGGAGCCTGCGGTAAATACGGTAACAATTCTTAAATAAGAATTGTTATCGTATTTAAGTTCTTAAGCAATATTGCTTGTGGGCATTGGACTCAGAATTTGTGATTAAGTGAATGAGACCTGATTGTACAAATATACAAAGGACTCTCACAGAGTGGAGTACTGCTTGGACTGCTTGTTCAAGTGCCACCTTTGAGCCTGTAGATGTATCTCTCACTAAGAAATGCAAGAGAAAGCCAAGCTTTCTCCAACACTCGTAAGAGTACACTTTTGGTCAGGTTTTAGCTGAACAAGTAATATCACTAGGCTCAAACATTCTTACAAATTCAAATACATTGGTTCCATCTAATTCTACACATATTTATTTAGGCATGTAGGCATAGGATAAATATGTATGCAGTATGCACAATTATCTTCATTTAAACACAATGAAAATATGGCTTTTATCAAATGTACAATGTGCGAAATTTAAAGTTGATGGAGCGACAATATTTAAACCGATGACCTGTTCTTTTGTAAATACACTTTCTAGATTATTTTGTATGCATAGTTTGGATATCCATTTTTCAAAGATTTTGCATCACAGAACTGATACGAATATGGATGAATAATGAATACAATTCAAAGTATATGTGTCTACAATAAACACCGACAATTGTAATATATATCTAATTGATATATCGTGCAATTACAGATAATACCGAGGTACGAGTATACACCTTGAACCTCAGAGAGAACATTGGTTTTTCATGATATTCGTGCACAATTCATATCCAAACTCAAGAACAATGGCAATAATTCAATGAAGCGTACACCGTGCCGACGAAACCTGGTGCACCCTGGACAAATTCATATTTGCTTCAGCACCCAACACATTAATGATTCAGTTTCACACTCGCATTTTGCAGCACTACGTTGTTGCCCTAACATGTCACCACAAAACAAGTCATATATTTCATCCTTTTGAGTACGTTCCCCACTCTGACCATTTTTGGGAAAGCTTGTTCTGTTTTTGGCTCTGCGAACGATTTGATATTAGTAAACATGTGCATGCCAACAAACAATAGGATTCTGTCGTCCCAGAAGAAAATCTTATAATGCCGATCTCGGTAAAACAATTCGCACACATACTGTGCGCCGTGGCTGCACTTCTGGTTCCCGAGATTTGATTCTACTCACAAAGGGTATCCATTAACATGGGGTATAATGAAGCAATAAATACCTCAGAGCGTGAGCAAATGCAATGCTTTTTGATATGCCTTTAATTAGAAAGACTTACATAGTACGTCGAGGCAGCCTTCTGCTCGGCTTCTCTTAGGAGTAATAAGTGTAGGTGCCGTCGGCACAGATGCATTTAATGGGTTGTATTTGGCAAAACAGCAGTCTTTTCTAAAACATAATGACTTGTGATTGCGTGAAACTAATGTCCTATTTTGAGAATACCACTACCACATGGATAATGCACAATATTCTAATTAGTTCTTTTGAAGTAGTTTTTGTCAGCTTGAATATCTATTGTAATTTGAACAGTTGGACCGGAGTCACACATTGAGAAGTGCGACTAATTTAACGAGGGTATCTTGAAACAATTCCAAATAATATCAAATGCTGTCAAAAGAATCAGAAAAAAATCACGAATACTGACATATAGAAAAAGTGCCAATACTTCCGTAATGGTTACTCTTGTTTTTTATTATACATACATTACACACTTATTGCTTGTGATTTAACCTAGTTTTCACATAATTGTGTAAAAATTAGACACGTGTAATATTGTGTGTAAGAATAGTGTAGAACAGAAGAACAATGCAGTTTATAAAGAGAAATTTCGTTCAATATCACAGTTATTGTTGGTAATTTAATATTAATAAATTATCCATGTAACATTAATTTGCCTTATAGGCGATCGCAGAAATTATCATAGAGTTAATATTTAACAATTGTTAGTCGTGATGCATAAATAAATGAGAAAGTATTGGAGGAACATTTAAAACTAATTTCTTCGCCGTACAATATGCAAATGATTGAGTTTAAAGTATCGAGTGTATCCCATCTAAGAGCTCGGCAATTCTGAAAGCAGTTGAAACTGATGAGACTTCTAGATACAGTGTAGATTGGTAAACTATGGGCAGGAAGACTGAAGATAGACGAGGTGCACGCTGACCGTAAATGATGTGACATCACAGAGTGTCACGATTATATAAAACTGTTATTTACTTTGCATTACCTATTAAAAGGAGTTTCATTTCATACGAGCTAGGATAGAACTCGTTAGGAATTTTTTCATTTGCAAACGCCACATGGTGAAAGCAAGCATTATTTCTAGAATTTATTAGTGAGACAGAATGGCACTGCATGTTTGTGAATTTAGTTTTTCACTCCCCTTCCCTCACGAAACACTGGAAAATGGTGCTGGAGGATTCTGATGTGAATGCCCAAATAACACAGACTCTCGCACGAAAACCGTGGACCACGATCTTGGTTTTCACACTTTATTCTCTTGTTACAAAAGAAAGGAAGTGAGGAAGAGAAAAGACCGCCTCGAATTAAAATTCAGGAGTACGTACAAATACCAGAGACTTGGCATTGGAAACGTATTTTTATTTGGTTGCATTCTCTTTTGAAAAATTAATAGGGCTTCCCATCCAGCAGAGGAGCCGGTAGATACGAGCAGTGCGCCTTCATGTCCATTTTAACAGCGTCTCTAAATTCACCAATTTTGTGTTAATTGCTTCAAGGGAAGCTGTCCCTGGGCATACTTTCATTTTTAATAATTGTCTACAATCGCCGACTGCATCTGAACAAGGAGCAAGTGCGTAACGGTCTTACTATTTGTCGTAAATTCAAAATTCAACACTTGCACGTACATTCACAAGTCTACGAATGTGTGCAGCAAAGAGATAGAGCGCATGTTGATATGGTCCGTCCGTAGTTCGTTCTCCGTATTTTATAGTAAAGGAGAAGTAGTTTTCCTCATATGGTTAGGTACTTATGCGCGCAATTAATTACTTCTTGTACGAGGTGGTATTTATGTAAATCAAAGGGGACTTGGAATATATATAGTTTTAATTTTGCAGCAAAATCATGACAAAATCGTAACACACTAGGTTTTTACTCTTTACAAACCATTTGTATACAAAGTACATGACTGGACATAGGTTTAATATACTTTTCGAACAATATTGCAATCACAATTCATTCCACGGTTTTTAGCCAATATTTGCACATATAAATTTTGTGACTTGAACAGTTATGAATTTTTCTCTTCATGATTGTATAAGTGTGAATTTTATTAGCTGTCTGAAACCACTATGTACCTTCCTAACTCCACCAGCTTCAACATTTAATGTACATACACACAATGTACACTTCTATGAAACATTGCAATAAGCTGACGTGCGTGAGATTGCAGTTTACAAAAGGAATGGAAGAAATCGGGCCGGCGGGAGGAAACGTGTCGAAGTAGACCATCAAGTAAGGAGGAAACCGTCATCTCAAATAGCGAAAGAATGAAGAACAATGTGAATGGAGTGACATGAAGGAGAAGTAATAGTACATCACAGATTACTTCAACTTGGGGAGAGTGGAGAATCCAACATGAAAGGTCATCTTCCACTGTGGCCACCGTACACACAAAATACCGCGAGCAACTTTTTATCCCGAGTGTAAAAAGTGTAAATAGATCGTATTTGTGCTCTTGTGAAAGTCAAGTCAGCAGCATTCCACTTTCACATTTTACCACAGCAGTAGTACCACAGAGTATTGCCACAAAAGATTTCTGTCGCGCTGATCACTTTGTAGACGAGTTCCAGTGCCTAAAACCGCTTTCATATTTGAATGCATGTACCTATAGTATACATATATGAGCAGGGCTTTTATTGAAGTAAACACGCACGACAAATATTAGAACACCATTATATTTATGAACTGTACGTGGTATGTTTCACCAAGTTCTATTGTAATTTGCAGTTTAATTAAAATGAAAACCTGGATGAACTCTCATCGTGATAACTCAAAACGATGTCTTTAATGACTAAAAAACTCATTTATGTGAAGTTGAAGATTGATTTTTGATGCAGTACTTCGGTTTGAGGTTCGGATGCAGTGCGACGTTTTACTCTCAACTTTATTGAAACATACCACGTAAATACGCAAGTTATATAAGTACGCTTGGAACCATTCTCCTTTGTATATTTTCTCTATGAACATAGTGGAATGTAGGCCATAGGAAGATATTGAATTTATTATGGAATTTCCAGAGTCGATGGGAATAAAGTATATGTAAGTTAGGAGTGTGGCTCAAAATCATTGTCGGTTTCCCCAAAGACTACAAAATGACAGTTTGGGAAACGAAGGAAAATTCTCGGCGTTCGTGGCACACCAATAAAAAGGGCACAGAGTCCAAAAGCCAATATGCGCCACTGTGAAGCAGAAGTGGCAGAGAGGGTCATGAAACACGTAAAGAATGTGATCACATTCGACACGAATAAACATACATTATATAGACGCTAAAGATGCGGCTCCATATTCATGTGATAGGAAAGTAATGGTCGAGTGATAAGATCTTGAGTAAAATGCTTGAAGAGCAAAATAATATTAGCTACCGAGAAATGGAGCATGCCATTGGTCTTCAATTATTATTAGAGCGAGAAATTGACCTCTTTCTTTCGTACGGTTTTGTGCCTCAGCGATCTCGTGGATGACTTGATCTTTGGGTCGACGAGCTGAGATACAATAATCAAAGAAGGGAATTCTTATTTATGAGATCAGATGGTCACCCTTCGCACTGCTACGTGTGGTGTTTAATGTAAAGAGCACCTTTGCATTATTACAACCCAAAAAACGTGGGGAAATATTAAGAAATTAGATACGACTCTGGAGGTTCAAGTTTGTTTCACACAAAGCCACGACGTGAGGCATTTTATGTATATACTTTGTTTTGTTTATGTACTGGTAAACTATTTAAAGTGTGCAAAGTATGCTGGTAAAAAAATAATGCAGTGGCTACAATTTCATTACAATGCATTCCCCTTTTGTTGTGTCTTTTTTGTAATCAGAATTTCCTCGGAGGTCCCAGGGGCAATAAAACGGAAAGTGTTTTATAACCGAAAGTATTTTCTTCCATGAAATTGAACAGGCAACAAAACACTTTGCTACAGTAGCAAATACTTCTAACAAGCTTTCCTCTTGTTTTGTGCGAGAAAATTCTTCAATTTTCAACACCTCTGGTGTAAATGGGAATAGCACAATGAACCTTTGTATAGTTTTGTGTGAAACAAAAGTGAAAATATAAATGCTCTTGATTTTCGAGATTCAGTCAGATCGTATGTTTGCATAGAC